>PVKB01005693.1:0-87912 GCA_004027205.1 Ctenodactylus gundi
GGGGGGGGGGGTGACCAGACTGTAAAAATGAAATAGACTTCAGTGGGATGCCTGAAATTCATTTTCTCCCTCGGATGCCTTCATCTCACTCATTTCACTGTGTTTACAGGCCCACAGGTTTCCTGAGGGCAGCCATGATTTAGATTTACAGTTCCCCAGGCAGTCTGATTCTGAGGAAAAGTTATAACACCTGTAATGTATTACTGTCTCCTAGAGGAGCAAAGAATGTCAGGGGCTGTGGAGGTTGGCTATCCCAGTAACTGCAGACTTCACTGCAGCACTGAAAGCATGCAGGCTGGCTGCAAAAGCCCCAGCGCTCAGACCTGCCTCCTCACCAGCAAACAGTGTGTTTGGGTTCTCAGAGATGGGGCTGGATGAATGTGAGAGGGGTCGTGGTGACATCTTGTGAATTAGAAGGGGCCTTAATGACACGAGTCCAGCAGCCATTCAGATCGGTCAGGACAGAGGTAGATTGTGAAGCATAGAAACTAGAACAAAGCCGCAAGAGGACCTAGCTAGTGAGGCTGGCGTCCGGGTTGGAAGTTGCCATCTGCAAACACAGATCTTCCGCAAATGCTCGCCTCTCCTGATTTCTCTGCTTAAGGTTTGAGCCATCTTTGCTAGGAGAGGACAGTCAGCATTAAGCTGAGTCCTGGGACAGTTGACAAACGGTGCATACAGGACACAGGATGGAGGAAGGCGATGAGCCCCTGTTCTGCAAAGTGCCGATTCCCATCATCCTCTGGTAGGAATTCAGCTTTCTTGAGGGTCTGGCTGCTGCTGCTCAGCTTGGTACCCACCAAGGGGGCAAAACCACAACAAAATTTCTTTGTGAAGCAGAAGGTGATGGGCATTTGAAGTGTGGAGCCAGGGCTTTCTTCTGCAGCTTGCCTCCAGCACAAGCTCTTGAATACAGAGATCCAAAGCCTTCGTTGTCCTTCCCCACAGTGCTCTGTCCTTGCTCTTGAAGATCAAGTCTAAGTTCAGCTCGCTATTCCTGACATGTCTGTGCTGCTTGGTGGGCTAGGCGGTGAGATGCTAATTTGCTTCTGCTTCCTCCTGGTTGTTTGCAGACTGCCTGCTGTGCCGCAGGGGCAGAATTGGCTCTCACTGCGGGCCCTCCAAGCCTCTTAAGAGGCAGGTGAAATGAGTAAAGGTGTTCCTGGTCATTGGACAGAAATCCACACGTATATCGATGGTTAAATGTGGCTTGTTAAAAACAATTGTTTGCTTATTTTTAGGACACTCTGTCCTCAAAGCTCAGGGCTCATTGCAAACACTGAAAGAATATAGTGGGCTGTAACATCAGAGTTTATCTGGGCCCCTCCTCTGATGCCAGTGATTTTTTTTATAACCTACCGTTAAAAGTTCAGACACTTTTTTTTCTTTCTCGAGGTACTAGGAATTGAAAACAGGTGGGGCCTTTGTGCCGTGCTATATCCCCAGCCAGCCCTTTTGCCATTTTTATTTTGAGAGAAAGTCTTGCTAAGTCACTAAATTGCCCAAATAAGCTTGAACCTGTGGTTCGTCTTCCTCCGCCTTCCAGACTGCTGGAATTACAGGTGTGTGCTACTGTGCTCACAGTAGGAAATACTCTTTTTTAAAGTTGTACATATTAGTAGTACAGATAATGAGATTTATTGTGGTATTATGATTATTTTCATCCTT
Source organism: Ctenodactylus gundi (assembly GCA_004027205.1). Taxonomy (NCBI): domain Eukaryota; kingdom Metazoa; phylum Chordata; class Mammalia; order Rodentia; family Ctenodactylidae; genus Ctenodactylus; species Ctenodactylus gundi. The sequence continues at coordinate 1,669 of PVKB01005693.1, forward strand.
GTTAGCCCTCTCCCCTAATCTTATCCATCTCTAGAAGACTACTTTCTAGTTTGCTATCTTCTTCGTTTTTAAAATATTAATTACTTATTTTTTAGATTGTTTATATAAGAGAAAGCTTATACTTTTTAACTTTCTGAGGCTGGCTTATATTGCTTAATATGATGGTCTCTGGTCCTATCATTTTTCTGCAAATGACATAGTTTTGTTTTTCTTTACAATGAATGATACTCCATTGTGTGTGTGTGTGTGTGTGTGTGTGTGTGTGTGTGTGTGTGTGAGAGAGAGAGAGAGAGAGAGAGAGAGAGAGAGAGAGAGAGAGAGAGAGATTTGCTTTACCCGTTCATCTATTGATGGGCTTCCAGCATGTTTTCACAGCTTAGCAATTGTGAATCATGCTGTTATAAAGATAGATATGTTTATATTACTATGATATGCTGCCTTTTAATTCCTCTGGGAATATATCAAGGAGTGGTATAGCTGTGTCAAACTGTAGGTCCATCATTAGTTTTTTTCTGCGGAATCTCCAAATTGATTTCCGAGTGGTTGTGCTCATTGTGGTCTACCAACAGTGTAAGAGGGGAAGAGAGTTCTTCCCCCGACCAAGTCCTAGCAAGCATTTGTTGTTTTTGCACTTGCCTTTTAGAGACACATTTCCTACCTTTCCTCTCAGTTGAGTGCAGCCTCATGCTTGTCCTCTGGGAACATTCCATTCTGATCTACTGGGTCCTGCATCCTGAACATGCTTTTTCCTTTCCACTGATAGATAGAGAGGCGAAGCTGATTCCCGAAGCATGTGCAGAGGCCCCACTGTGCCCTTACCTTCTCTCCTTCCCCGACACACGTTCACCTTCTATCCTGTGGTAGACCCTGACACAAGTGAGAAATATGCTTTAATCATGCCAGCCACTGAGATTTGGGAAGTCATAATTTTCAGCAGTTAAGGTTTCTTATCCTAATCAATAATCTCTTTTAGCCTCTGGATTCTGGGACATGAAAGGTAGATGAAGATTTTAAAAATACTCATTAGGTAGATTCTCAAAATTCCTCAATTATTAAATTTGAGGAGACTGGAGTGACTGACCAAACACTAAAAGATAATCAGATCTTTGATACCTTGCGTATTTACTGAAAACAGAAATTTCAAGGATAAAATTTAGTTAAACCTAAGGTTGAACAGAATGCCTCACCATTAGGGGCGTCTACTTCATGATTTAACCAAATTCAGGAAAGAAACTTTGATAGACTATCTGCCTAGTCTAGCATTTTATCTCATACCAGATGGTGCAGGTCAATGGTTTTAGAAGCACATGAAATCAGTGGTTAAAAGCAGTTCAGAAACTTCACATTTTCCAAAGCTTCCCCATTCTTCCACCCCACATCTTTTGTTGTCAGTTGTGCTGTTCTGTCCCTGTCACCAGTGCTTTGCTTTTGCTGAAGAGGCTCACAGCGCCCAAGAAGGCAGGCAGCATCATCCTTATGGGTAAAAGTCCCCAGGGGGACATGCCGGTTTACAAACAGTAACACAAAGTAAGTGTTCAGTAAAAGAAAGTACAACTAAGGTAGATGTATACTTGCTTCCAGTTAATTCAGTATAGGACACTAATAATCTTCTATTTTTTCTTTTTGGAGAAGTTACAGAGCAAAAGTTTATTAGAAAGAAAAGAAAGAAAAAGTTTCCCGGTAAGGAAGGGGACCCAGACCTGGATGTCTGCTGACATTAATAATCTTAAGGAGAGCTATTTCTTCTTTTTGCTTATATGCCATAAATAAATAACTTAAATGGTTCAAAGATACTACAACATTCTCAAAGCAAAATTGCAGGTATGGATAATAAAAGCTTACATTATGGAGAGTTTAATCTGGGCAAAACATTGTGTTAAGCACTTTATATGAATAATTTCCTTTAAAGATAAATAAATTGAGGCCTAGAAGGTCATGTAACTTGCTTAAGCTTACATAACTAGGAAGTGGCAGGTCCAGGAATTCCATAATCCAAGACAGCCTGGCTCCAAAGTCCTTATTCCTAAATACCACATTTCCCGGAATGGCCAAACAACCACTGTCAAGTAAGGCTATGATGAATGGTGCATTCTGATGGCCTAAGGGGGAGGGTCATATTTCTAGATCAACAATCTACTTTCATTTGCTTTTAACAATAAGGAACTTCGAACTGGCGTACGCTCGATGGGCGCTCTGTAGAAGACTTCTGAAAACAGACTGTCTAATCACTCTCCTAGTTTTCTCTGTTGATTTTTGTTCCTCTTGAGCATGTAGCTTGGAATCTATGTTACCATAGTTGATTGGGGCCAGATCCCACTTTATTTGACCCTTCCTGGGAAGGCGCACCCAGACCTATGTGGAGAGCAAATCTGGAGAGAGGGAGGCTCGCAGAGTGGTGCTGGGAGCATTTCCTTAAGATTCAGGTTTGATTTTCCTTCTCTAAGATGGCACCGCCGTGATAGCGCTCTGCCATGGCTTAGGACAGTAACAGAGTTTCTTACTGTTCCTATATTAAGAATGTGCTCTCCAAAACAGCTGGTGTGTTACAGACGCAACTGAGTGCCTGGAGAAGTGGAATGATCGGAGTCCCATTCCTCAGCGCACCGGCTGTCGTTATCTGAGAGCTGGTAAATGAAATGGCAGAAGGAAATGTGACGTGGCCTGAGCAGACGGAATGTAAGAGCGAGGGCCGAGCTCCCTGGGTCTGCTGTCATTAGGAACTTCTCTCTTGCCTAATTGCAAACATGGAAAAATGTAGGAAGTGGTTAGTTTATGTTTGTCAAGCAATTTGCAGGTCTTTGTAGTAAGATGCCAACTAAAGAAATACTTCCTGTGTTTATGGGCCAACGCTGGTGGCACACGGTCACCATAGGAAGTCGCTCTTCATTTCTCCGGAGGTAAGATGCACAAATTACTATAGGAGAACGCCTATCAAGTCGATATTAGGCCAATATTATAACCCCAAGCTGATGCTGGCGGTTGATGTGACGTAATCTCTTTGAAAACAATCACAACTACCAATGACGGAATGATATGAAGTTGACAGCTTAATTTTCCCTGCATCGTCTACTTGATCTTCCAGCAAAAAAAAAAAAAAAAAACAGGCAGGTGCAATAATATTATATTACTCTTATCATCCTCATTTTATTTTGTTATTTGTTATTTGTTTTTTGAGACAGGGTCTCACTCTGTGGTCCAGGCTGAATTTATTGTATAGCCCAGGCTAACCTAGAAATCACAGCATTCCTCTTGCCTCAGCCTCTCGAATATTAGGATTACAGGCGTGCTCCACTATAGCCAACTATTACATAGTGCCAGGGGACCAAACCACAGGCCTTGCCCTTCCTAGGCAAGTGCTCTAACCGCTGAGATACACTCCCAGCCCCATCCTCATTCTAAAGATAAAGAAAATAAGACCCAAAGCAGTCACTTTCCTTGTTTACCTCCTGAAGAAGTGGCTCTGCATTCGTTCTCGCCTCCCTCTCCTCCTGAATCTCTCCTCTGGCTTCCAGGGTTGTGTGGCTGTTTCTGTATTTATAATATTGGTCATTCTTTCTCAGGTTTATGTCTCTGACCTTTTTTCTGTCTTTCCTGAAATATTGGCAACCTAGCTCTTCATATTTTTTTCCTTTCTCTGTTTCAGTAGATTCTTTTTTTGGATAGTTTGCTTACCTTCTTTAGAAATAAAAGATTGATTTACTCAACTTTTGTAACAACTACTTCTATTGTGTCTTCCCATATAAAAGTTGGAGCATTACAAGTTATATTTCTCAGACTCACTTGAAACTTTGTCTCAGGATATAGAATAAATTTCCCAAGGAGAAAATATGTAAGATTTTTAACATGTTACTTATGCTAGTAACTTGAATATCAAATTATTTGCCCATTTCTAACTTATAATTCAGTGACTTTTAGTACCTTAACAAAAGTTATGAAAACACCACAACCAAGAAGACACCTCTATGTGAGTTTTTAAAAGGCAGAAAGGAGGCCAATGGCATCCTTTTGCCAGCTTTGATTACTTCTGATGACAAGCATGATTATGCAAGCACTGGGTTTCTTTCCAGCAATTCTGTAGTATCTGCTCACCAGCTTCTTATGTGACAAGAGGCTTACATATAGCAATGGCAGTGGTGTATTCCTGATTGCTCAACTGGGCCTCCTAATTATGCTAAAAGTTGCAGCCATCAATTTCCTGGCATACTATTCCCATAGGCTCTTCTCTTCTCTGTTCTTCTCTTTGCTTTTGTTTCCTTTCCTTTCCTTTCCTTTCCTTTCCTTTCCTTTCCTTTCCTTTCCTTTCCTTTCCTTTCCTTTCCTTTCCTTTCCTTTCCTTTCTTTTCAAGACAGGGTCTTCCTCTGTAGCCCAGACTGGTCCTGAACTCACTAATGTAGCCCAGGCTGGCCTTGGACTCAGTCTGCCTTCCTCAGCCTACAAAGTGCTGGGATTACAGGCATGTGCCACCACGCCTTGCTTATGTGGTTCTGAGGAATCAAACTCAGGGCCTTGAGCCTGGAAGGTAAGAACTTTAACCACCGTGCTATTCCTTCAGCTCCTCCATAGCCATTTTATGGACTTTTTTTTTGGAAAGCCAGCATGAAGCAGACAGCAGGCTCTCGTCAGACTTGGAACATCCTTGCCTTCATCTTTGATTTCCAGCCTGCAGAACTTTGACAACTTAGGCCACCCTTCCCATGGTGTCTTGTTACATCATCCCAAACAGACTAAGATGACAATGACAGAAACAAACAACAGAAAAACTTCTATTCTACTCAGGATTATGACTTCTACTAAGGTGTTTTTCATCATACAGCTCTACACAATTAACTTCACATTCTTTTTTCCCTAGGACGCAGCACCTTATCTTCTTAGTAAAAAGATAGAATAGAGGCTTAACAGTTCTTTCCAGCTATAAAATTGTTTTGCCACCTCCTGAAAGATCCAGCTTCATTTGGCTTAAGGTCCATTTAATGACTATGCCATAGAAAATCTACCAAACATAACCCCAGGAAAAGTTTCCAGCCTTTCCCCCACACGTTCTTGGAGACTGGTTACTATCAGCCGGATGATCTCGGTAATGGTTGAAACGTTGTGATATTTTCTTTATATCCAAGTAGATCAAAAATGGAACAGTGTATGTATCTGTGACTCAACCATCCATCCATCCATTCATCCTGCATTCATTAAGTAACTACCGTATGTCAGGGACTCTAGGAGGTGGCAGGAGTGTAGATATCAGTAAGATATGTGTGGTTCAGAGATATGTAGTGCAGTTGGAGCTACCAGCATATTAACAAGTTCTTAAAAGGATCCTGTACTTAGAAAAAACAAAAGAGAGATCTGTACAAAAGAACTACGGAATTTTTAGAGTCACTTATGGCCTGTGAAGAATAAGAAATCACAAAGAAGGTTAATTTTGAGCTAGTCTCATGAGATGAAAACTATATGAAGCTGTAACTGAGTCAGAGAGTACCTGAATTTTCCCCACTCTTGCCTGCTGTATTCATGCTGCTTGGCAAAGCAGCTGGGGTGTGAGAAGAATTCAGAAGAAGATTGTACATCCGTGATGCGATAGCTGCTATAAATAGCATTTTTTCCTAAACTTGTTCTCTTCTGATAGATTCTCATAAACATACTCTTTCTTAATCTCCTTTAAAGACCCCCCCCCTTAGGCAAAGATAAAAATATTACCCACAGTCTGCTATTCTCTTAATAGTTTTGCCAGTGTTTTCTGTTCCAATGTCCACGGTCATTAGGTAGCATGGTTTTCAATGTGGGATTAAACCTCTTTTGTTCTTGGAGTAATCTGAAAAGCAATTGGATAGTTTGTATGTTCTTTGTAATCCTGTTGAGAAAGAATGAGATTCTGCCAGATCCTCTCGTGGAAGAAGAAAACCGATTTGAAAAGTGAAGAGCAAAGCTTCTGCAAGGAAAGACCTGACAGGTTAAACCAGTTACAAAATAGACTTGTAGTACTCAAGGGTCACTGATTCAGAAGATGTGCCCAAGTTGACCTGCAGGTCCCAGCATGCAGAAACTGGAAGGAAACTAATTAAGAGATGTGAAATGTGTTGTCAGAGTGTAGACAACAGAAAATAAAATGGAATTCATATGGTTTAACTAGTATCAAAGAGTATGATCATACTGAACTTATCGAATTTTTAAGGGAAAATATAAGTCCCAGCATATTTTTATTCTATCATAATTAAAAGATAAATTGCAATTTCAAATCCTGCCCGAAATAGAGGAACTAAAGGCTTCATAAAAATAAAGAAGCAGCAACATTTACTGACCATGTACTACATGACCCTGGAAGTCTCCTGAACAAATAAGTTGCCACTTCCAGTGGGCACCACTCATGCTGGAACCCTCGAGTTGTGCAGCACTTCAGCCTCTGTTACCTCATTTAATCCTGTGACATCTCATTGGAGAAAAAGTCATTTTGATACATGAGGAAACAGACTTGGTTCTTAACTCTGGCTCCTCAATGTACTGTATTGCCCTTGAACACTGCTACGCCTTGCTGGGCGTGGGAGTCCACCGTGACACTACTGCCCCATGTGAACTGTAGTAGGAATGGCTTCCAAGGACACAGAGGCCCAGACAGTAGTCCAGTTGCCACTCACCTCACATATCTAAGCAAAATGCTGACATGAGCAGAGTTTGCCTCATCCCTTCTTTTTCCTTCCTTCTCTTCAAATCATGAGCCTTTTCAAGCTTTCTTCCCCTTCTTTCAAAAAATATGTTCTCAGTTCTGTTTTCATACCAGTCCATAGAATTTCCGAAAACGTTTTTTGGTGCCAGCCCTCTCAAGAGTATCCATATTTTAACAAGAGCTAAGTGTTGAACTAGGGTGTCTGAGCAGCCCTTAGCATCTGTCTGGAAACCTTGGACTCTTACCTAGGAGCATACCCCTACCAAGATGATTTAAGAGCCCATCTTGGCATGGTATCTCTATCTGTAGCTGCTTCTAGATTAAGGCTTTTATATTTGCACCCTCTTTTGGGGAAGGGTGCTTTAGTGTTGCGTTCAAAGGTGGGTTTATGACTTTATCTGCAGGTTGTCCTCTTTAGTACCCTCAGGTGTCATGTTCTCTTTAGACCTAAATATAAAGTTAAAAGCATTGATCGTGATGAGAAAAGATGACACAGGCTTAGTAAGGCCCTCTGTGCCCACCTTTCTTAGTTACTTTCTTGTTGCTGTGACAGAACGCTCAACATCTGCAGCTTAAGGGAGGAGAGATTGACTTAGTTCGTAGTTTCAGAAGGTCTTATACAGTCCATTTATGGGCAGCTGACAACAGCGGAAGCATAGGGCAGAGGCTAGAAAGATGCTCTTGGCATTGTGTACAGAAAACCAACGGAAGAGGAGCAAGTTGATGCCTGGAGTCTTAAGACAAGGCCAAATCTTTCCCAGGAAGAAACCCTAACAATTTTTCTTCTTCCCTTCCTTTAATTATTTCAAGCTGCTAGTTGGGTGCCCCCCACCGGGGTGGGTGTCCCTTCCTTACTTTCCTGTCCACAAGTCAATAGCACACACCTGAAAGCTCTGTCTTAGGTGCTCCCCAATCTTAACAAGTTGACACAATCCTCCAGGTCAACCCCAAGCAGGTGCCCCTTCCAGCCAGGCCCCACCTCCCAAAAGTACACTGCTCCACAGTTATCTCACTACATCCAAGTGTAATCCAATAATATGAGGCTTTGGGGGAACACTCTGTATTCAAAACACAGCACCACCCATATTGAAACTACTCTCCCAATCCGTTGTCTTGCCTAGTCTCTTTTGGTTTGTCGGGTTCTCATCAGGGAGGTGTGAAGCTCATTCGACTGGTCTCCCTGTCTTAACCTAGTCATACTTGGTCATTTCTCCTGTATGTAACTTGATCTTGACCAACTAATTTTGGAATTGCAGAAAGAAAATAGTTGCCTTTTACAGAAATACTGGACATACCTGCATCCAGCCAAAAACTAACCTGTAGATGATAGATATTTAGAGTTGAGGAAATCACTAAAGGAGGGAAGGAACAGGCGGCAGGGGTACTCCTTAGTACCTTCAAATCACATCAGCAAATAATCAACTACTATTGCTAGTCTTTGTGTAGATGTTGGTAATAATTTCTCCCTCAGCCTGTGGATCCCACTGGCCCTTCCTTACATCGCCTCTATGAAGATGACTTACTCTTGTCCCCATTTGCTGCCTGAAACATCTTCTTTAGGGAGCTTGGAAATAGAGGTTTGATTTTGTTTCATACTCTTGAAAGAGGGAAAGAGGTAGTATTCACTGAGCACTGATCACATGCTTGGTTCTTTGTATAAAAGACCTTATTAAATCACTCATAAAAATACTCTGAAGTAATCTTGTTCTTTCTGTTACATTATAGACTCTACCAGTCTCATACACTACATTGAACTTGCCCAGGTTATTCACTGTAAATAGCAGAGCTGTGAGATGAGACATTTCGACATACTACCAACCTTTGCCACTGCCCTACCACGCTTCCAGGCCAAGACTTTCCTTCTATGCAATATGAGGCCCACCGGAGGGAATGTTGATATTAGGGTAATATTTTTACTGCTCTGACTGTAGAAACCATTGCTGATCCAGAGCAGGTCAGGCCAGAAGGAAGCACTCGAAAACCTGTGAACCACCTGTGAACGTCACAGTACTGGAAGAAACTTGATTATAACAATTTCTTCCCTCTTTGTAGATAAGGGACACAGAAGCCCAGAGAGATTTATGTGTACAGTGTCATGCAAAGAATTAAGCTAAACTTAGAATCCAAATATTACAGACCTATTTCTTCAAGGCACATCTACCTGAGCACACTCAGTGTTTTTTCCCCACTTTCTACAGTCTGCTATTTCTGGGTCTCAGAGTGGAGTGAAGATAGAGCTTTTAAGGGCATGCTCAAACAGAACAATTCCACACACTGTTGTCTGTCAAGAAATCAAGGGATCCAGTTAGGATCCAAGACATGCACAGGGTAGTCAAACTCAGTGACAGAATATGCTCAGTGCTGAGATCAGTCAGCACTGCAATTTCTAACCCAGCAACTAATGCTTGTTTTGATTTATCCATTGTCTAAAAGATAATCCAGAAGTTGGGCACTACTACTAAATCATCAGGGTTCTCATTGTAAGTGACAACTTTTGCAGTTTATTAGCGTGGTATAGTTTTAATAAGCCTTTATAGGACCAATATATCATAAAACATCATTAAAACATTCCTCTCTACTGGTTATAAATTGCCTTGATGGTCTGTGACTACGTCTCCCAGAGCACCTTTGACAGAATCACCCTTAAGATCCAAGCATGTTATTGTCACGGTAGAAGGATAACATTGCAGCTTAGACTGAGTCCTCTCTGCAAGGAAAAGGCACATGGTGTAAGAAGAGGAAGACAGGTGACTGGAGGGCTGTGAATGCCCTTGTGGCTGGTTTAATGGTTACAGTTGGAAAGCCCACTCGAGTTCTCTGAGCCACTTATCTGCAAAATAAAATCTTCCTTGTCTAGTTCACAGGAATACTGTGAAGAGCAAAAAATACAATGTTCATGATATTATTTTGAAGATCAGGTTTTGACTCTGTGACAGATTTTAGCATGCTGAATGATTAATGGAGAGTGTCCTTGGGATCACACTTCTGGAAGTGAAGGGCAAGAAGCATTGAAGGACGCAGGTAGAAATCCAGTCGTTGAACAGTCCAGTGAAAGTTTTCTGCCACTCTCACAAGAAAATCTAGAGCTATCCTGGCCTGTCTGTCGTGTCTCAACTCTTGCTGAAGCTAAGTAGTTTCAGTCAGTCGCTGGATGTTGACTTCCTGAGGAGGGAGCATGAGCTTGGCTTCCTAGTAGCCGGGACAAAATTTCTTTCTTTGAAGAGACAACCTGGTGGTGTTTCATAGTGCCTGTCACAGTCCACTCCTCAGATTTCTGAATCTACTTCTTTCCTTTATGCATTTAAGAGCAGCTCTTCCCAGGATTTCATGGATTTTATTTTTCTTGGAGGAAATTTTAAAAATAAATGCATGTAGGAAAAATTATAGTCTCTGCTGCTAGAGCTGTTCTCGAGACAACCTTTACTCCACTACCCCATGTGAATATCAGATGGTGGCCATTACAGATTGAGCAGCTTCCATGGAAACAAGGACTCAAGAAATAGTCCAAATGCCGCCCTGCCTTGCTCCTCTAAGTGAATGCTGACACAGGCAGAATTTCCTTGTCTCTTCTTCTTCCTGAAGGGTTTCCTCTGTCATACATTTACCTTCTCACCCTTCTTTCTTTCAAAAAATGTTCTCAAATCTTGTTTTTGTGTCAAGCCATAAGCTTCCTGAGAACCTTTTTTGGGTGTCAGTTCTCTCAAGAACATCTGTATTTTAACAGGACATCCAGAGATCCTTTCCTTCCTCCTTCTCTACTATTTGAGATTCCTCTCACCCTTGCAAGATGAGCAGAGGCTCATCTTGATTGCTGACTTGGTATATGATGCCCAGATCCTTAGGCTGGATGGATTATGATACCTAGTTCCACTTCCTTTTCAGGCCAGACTTGCTATATTTACTTTTATCCACAGGCATAAGAGTATCAAGAGACATTCGGGTGGATCTCCTGAGTTTTAAACATAGTCTTGCCTACCCTATTATGTAAAAGGAGCCTGCTGATAAGACTCATTTATCTCTACAAATATAGTATGTCCTCTTCTTCCCTGAAGGTTTCTGGTTGTAAGACTCCTGAAATCAGCAAATGGAAGCTGTGCCTTACAGTTCAGTGCACTCCAGGTATATTTGTCTGGAATATCCACCCCCGACACACACACACACACACACACACACACACACACACACACACACACAGAGAGGTAACTGCTAATTTCTCAGAGCTCCCTGTCTTAAAGATAAAGAGCATAGATTTTCCAAGTGGGCAATCAAGGGTGCTGATGACTCAAGCACTTCTTATTTTTCGTATTTTACTTTTTGTTTCATAGGTTTATGTGTTCTGACTATTAGAGTCAGAGGCCCGAATACAGATCTTTGTCTCAGGGTATCTGCTGGGTTCCTGAGATTACCATATTGTTCTTGAAAAATACCTCTTTTGAGATACTGCTTAAGCCATGCCTTCTGTGAGCTTTTTCAAAACTCTTACCAGGCCAGCAGAGTGTGTATGGTAAGATACATTATGAGATTAGTGGGGCACATGATCTGTATTCTCTCAGTAGCTTTAGGGTCTTATGGTCTAATTCTCAGATATTTGTGACCCCATACGGGTGGATCAAAAACTCCACCAGAATGAATATTGCTTTGTGTCTCCATGGGAAAGAAAGTCACAGCCATACCTGAGATGTGTGTCTATTTTTGTACAAATGACTACTTGCCCTTCTGAGTTTGCAGAGGTCTCATGTGGTCCACTTATAACCAAGAGGACAGTTGATTTCTCAAGAAATGGTGTTATATAAAGAACTCAAAATTATTTTCAGTTCTTGGTCAGTTGAATATTCAATGGCAGTTTTTTCTAGATTATCCTTTGTATGTTAGAGTCTGTATTACTTTATTTTACCTTGCTTTGTGTGTTCACTTTGAGACAGGATGTGCTCTATAGCCCAGGCTGATCCTGAACTCATTATGAAGCCCAGGCTGGCCTTGAACTCAGAACAGTCTGCCTGCCTCAGCTCCCCAAGTGATAGGATTACAGGCATGCTCCACCATGCCCAGTTTATGTGAGGCTGGGGAATTGAATTCAAGTACCTGGCACTGGCTGGGCAAGTGCTTTAACCACTGAGCTATTTCTCTAGCACAAACACCCTCCCCCACATAATTTTTTAGTACAAAGAATCTTCATCATTGTGATTGTGGACAGTTAGGTCAGTTTCCATGTTTCCTAACTGAGGGTGACCAATAACAGAGGTGGGCTGACATGAGCTGGCCAATCACTTTGTCTGTTTGATTACTTATGGTCTCTACTGCCATGAAACTTTCTGGTCGGCATTGATATTCAGTATGAAGGCTTTTCCACTCTTAGTTTCCTGCTGGCCGAGACTACCTCTCCCCAGTACAGCCCTGTATGTGCTCTTCTAGTCATTCTTCTTTTCAGTCTCCCATGAGCCACCAGAATCTTTCACCAACCACTCTGCATGTGTCCGTATATCCCTAGAGTCAAGGCCATGGCTTCCGCTCTGCTCTTCTCCTCTCACTGTCCTTTCTCTACTCCCTTCACCAGCTAGTTCCTCTTCTGTTCTTGGTTGCTTCCCTTGTGAGATGGCCCAGATCCTAGAAGCCAAGGAGTCTAAACATCTGCTCTTTCAGCCCGTTGCAGTTTAGAGTGTTCAGACAAGTGGAGTCCTAAAATCTCTGCCCATTGTCTCTCATAACTATTTTTCAAGCCCAATCTTGAGTGAAGATGGCATGCAAATTGTTCTGCTTTGGACAGACAGAATAAGCCAGCACTCTCAACTGAGCTGAGTCAGTGATACTAGTGTAACGGTGGTGGACAGCGTTGGGCTCAGAACCCCATGGTTTATATCTAGCTTGCATTTCCTCTGTGGCTCTGCTTCTGTTTTATTTTAGCTGTTCCATTCCCATCATACTGTGTATTATTGCAGAGTTGGCCTGACCTTATGAGTCATGTACCTGAACTCAGTTCATAATAGGCTGCTCAAGACCTGTAGTCACGTGATATCCATGGTCAGTGCTCTATATTTATCAGGACCAATAATGTGCTAGACATTGTTTTCTAAATAATATGTAATTCTCCCATGCAAATAGCATGGATTTGATGCTAAAATCAAGGCATCTGTATTGTCTTTTCTTTAGAGTTTACCATAGACTCCATAAGTAATCTTTTCCCACCCTTTACCCCTAATATCAGAGGGTCATCAAGGTACTGGAACTGAACCCTGGTTCTACTAAAGTAGAAGATTCTCTTATACTTAGGGCTTCACTAAAACTGGCAGCCTTCTTTAGAGGAACTGAACTAGTAATCCCAGGTATGGCATATGCTGCCTTTTGTACAAGAAGAATAGGCCACGTATATCTTTCTTTGTAGTAGGAGAGCATGATGAAATAAATTGAATTTTACCTTGGAGATGTCTCAGAATACTTCTAACCCCTTGATCCTCCTAAGTTTTACCAATGTGACAGGCCTCTTGCTCTTTTTTCAGATATATCTCTGTGTTAGAGCACATGTACCTTATTAAGTAAAGCCCCCAAAGTGATAGCCACTTCTTGCATATCTAACTTAATAGTCATGCTGCCATCAAAATAGTGGAATAATGCAATGTTCTGTGGGATATCCAAATGGTCTTATCTTTACAAACTATATTATAATAGTGGATGGAAGAGTTAACATAACCCCCAGGAAAAATGTCATTGTATATCGATATCCATTTTATGCAAACTTAAGCTGTTACTGGTTCAGTAGTAGGGAAAGAAGAGAACGTATCTGTGAAGTCAGTGCCCATTATTTGCATACCTGGGTCATGCTAATCTGCCCTTGCAAAAGCATTACATCTGACTCAAAAGCTGCAGTTGGGGATACTGTATGGTAATTGTGTTTGAGGAAAAGCTTTTGGCACCATTCAGAATGGTTTCTTCAGAGGCTGATTGACAAGTTCATTGACTATGTGATGTGCACTACGATTCCCACACCCTTTTTATCATATGAATAGTGCTAACTTCTGCCTTCCCTCTGGCATGCAATATGGTTTTTATTTAACATCTTCTTTGAGAGGAGTATAGAGAGCAAGAAATTTCAGAGATTTCTGTTGGGCCTTTCTGTTATGGGAGTCTTTGCCCCACAAGCGAAAGGACTACCTATGGCAACTAAATTGACTACAGCCATGTGTATTGCAATAATTTATCTGGATAATAGGGCAAAAACTAAATGCATGCGCTCGAGATATAATGGATTTCTAGAAGCCAAGCCTTGGTCAATAACCAAATTATTAACCAGGCCTTTTAATAGAGGAGCCAGGTTGATATTTTGGTCTTCAGCTATTTTGAATGCTATTATCTGAATGTTTATGTTCCTTCAAAATTCTTATGTGTAAAGCCAAACCTAAGGTGGTGGTAGTAAGAAAAGGGGACTTTAAGAGGTGACTGGTTCTCTTATAAAAGAGGCCCTAGGAAGGGTTTTTTCCCCTTTCTAATCTGTGAAAACACAACAAAAAGATTGTGATCTGTGGAGAACATGTCCTTACCAGACATTGAATCTGCTAGTACCTTCATACAGAATTTCCCAGTCTAACTATGTATAATAGTTATGAATTACTTACTATAGTTATTATAAGTATTTACAACTTATAAATGACTTATTATAATATATATAATAAGTAAGTTTACTTGTTATAGTATCCCAAACAAACTAAAACACTGACCATTTATACAATAGTCATAAAAGTGCTGGGCTGTTTCCTTGTCTCCAGTGTTCAGTTTACTGAGGAAATGGCTAAGGGTCTTTTGAGAGAAAGATGGAGAGAATCGTCACTGTGTGTACTTGTCATCATGTGTCAAGATCATTCTTACCATGGAAAAAGCTTTTCAGTCAGTGTATTCTAGGTCCAAACATTAGCAAGGTGTGAGCTATCCATCTTCCAACCTCAACTTATGAGCTTCATTCTTGAACAGTTTTGGTACCGATAGCTTATGGTGGTGAATTAGTTACTTTTCTGTCACTAGAACAAAATATCTGATACCCATAACTTTAATGATGAGAGGTTTATTGTGGCTTGTGGCTTCAGTCCATGGTATACTAGCACTAAGGTAGGAAATGGTATGATGGTGTAGGAAGTTGGTCATCCCACAGCAGCCAACACGCGGAGAGAGAAGAGAGAAGCAAGGGACAAGAATATATTTTTGTAGATGATTACTGAGTTACCTAGACCCTACCTCTGAATGGAGATCATTTTGGATCTAAAACCCTAACAGTTGGGTTATCAAAGAAACAACTTTGAAACAATGTCCAATGTGCGAAGTATGTATTAAAGAGTATACTTAAAGTCATACCTTTGGGAGGAGGGAGAGGATAGGAACAGGTAGATGGAGTGATCACACTGTAGAGTGCAAAACCTAGGGTGTGCTCTGAAACCAAAATGTATCCTCAGAGCTATATAGAGGTTGGGTGAAAATGAGGCAGAGGAGAAGCACCTAGTGTCTTCCTTTTTCCCCTGGAACAGTCAGAGAGAGGAGTGATTTAGGTGATGGCTGCCTCCCACCTCATGCTCACTTCCCTTTGCTGCTCACTGTTCTTCTCAACAGGTTTCCAGGACAACTTGCTTAGGTCCTCCCCTCTCCCCCAGAGCTGTACTGTAGCTACCCTCTAGGCTGCCCTAGCAGGGGATGAAGTCGTTGGCAGATGTGGTACCCCTGTCCTGCTCTCACTACTGCAGGCACTGCCACCTTTTAGAAGATGCAGTGGAGAAACCACCCTACCATGGCTAAGATCAGGGAGGGAGGGATGTAGGCACATTATTAACTCTCCAAACTCCAGTAAGCTATGGGTAACATGGGTAGCCCTCCTGAAGATTGCTGTTTGGGCCATGTCACTGTTCACAGAGATACAAGAGCTGCCAACCAAACAGTCCACAAGCCACCGTGATAGCTATGACTGTCTTGGACATCCTGCACCTACTCGGTAAGAGGGCCGCCTGGCTTGAATTTAAGTAGTAGAATTGAATTTGGATCAGTCAGTGGGATGAAGTTGAAAGGTTTGAGTTTAGGCCAGTTTGGGGCAATCCTCGTGCTCAAAGTTGGCCACTCCTAGGCTTCTGTGGTTGTATAAGCAGTACTTCTCCCGTTCCTTGGGTCAGTCTGAAAGGGCTCTCTGTGGTGTCTGCAGCACAGAGCTTGTTTACATAAAGCCTTGCTTCAGTGGTCCTGAAAATCTGCTTGTGACTTACCTCCAAAGTAGTGTGGTTTTGGAAAGTCCTGCAGATGTACTAAGAATTCTTATACTAAGTAGTGTGGACAGAGCCGGCGTTTTGAAAAGAAGAGATATAAACAATAGAGGTTGTCAGCCACAAAGAGCTTTAGAGGCCAGCAGCTGATGAAGATCAGTGACAGAGAGCAACAACCAGAAGAGTCGACCAGTGGCATCTGGCACAAGCAGTGCGGAATGGCAGTGGCCAGCAGCAGCAGAGATCAGCACCTGGCAGTGCTGAATGACAGCATCCAGTATTGACTGGTGTCAACCACAGCCAGCAGGGCCACTAGCACAGCTGTATTTGTTCAGTTAGTGATTCCTATCTAAATTGAGCAAAAGAACCTCAGCTGATTGGCAAGACACACACACACACACACACACACACACACACACACACACACACACACACGCACGCACGCACGCACGCACACAGGCTGTCTTTTCACAACAGCATAATTCAGTTCTCTGATGTGTATTCCCACCAGGAAGGAGTTTTCTTTGGGGGCAAGCTGAAGCAGTCCCTGAAGGAGCCAATGGCTTGAGGTATTCAAATGACAGCATTTGTTGGAGCAGAAGGGACAAATCCTGCAGCAGAGGGGAATCTGGACCCCATCAGAAACATTGCTACTCCTTCCTCTCACAACGTCTCACCTTCCAGGCTCTTGGTAGCTCACTCTTCCTTGCTGTTTATATTAAGGCTTTGCTGTCTTGGTCTCTTTCCATTAAGTTAATATAATGATCCCTCCTCTATTTCTCAAGATTTTTAAAGGTTTCAAGAGGAGTAATGACTACAAAAAAGTTTTGTAAATAATAAAAACCCTTCACCAATACTAAAAACTTTTATCATTACTCCTCTGTGAGATTATTGAACATCAAGAGATGTTTGTTTAAAAATATACACATGATCATAAATGCAGTCTTTATGTCATGTGTAAATCTTCTGTCATAACGCTGGGAGTCAGAGACTATAGTACTAAGATTACAAATCTGAGTCCAACCTGGAGAATTTAGTGAGTTGGTGAGAACTTGTCTAAAATTAAAGGGGGGGGGGGTGCGGGCTATAACTCAGTACAAGGGCAGTTGATTCAATCCCCAGTGCTAGAAACAAAGAAACATCACCCCCATCCAAAAAACAAAAAAACAAACAAACAAAAAAAAACCCAGACTGATAATACAGAAATACAGAAACAAACAAAATTGACCTGATTACTTAGGTTGATAGTATGAATTTTTGATCTTGGGGATTATACCTCCCATAACTGTGCTGCCCACAGGTCTTTAAAACAGCCTTTGCATATTTGAAAAACATCTTTATACTTTTTTTATGCACCTTCGCAACGCTCAGGAACAATGAGCTGATAATTTGTGATGAAAGGAAGAGGGAAGGAAGGAAGGAACTACTATTGGCTGAATTACTTCATTTGCCAGACACCGTGTGATGTCCCTTACAGGACGCTTCTTCAGTTTTCATGTTAACAGCGTGACCTTTGACGATGGGGCCCCCCAACCCCAGTTTAGGCAGCAGGCTCTTCATCTCCTTTGTGGGCAGCTTTCACGCCCCCTTAAAGAGACAGGAAGGCCCGTAAGCACTCTCAGTCCATCACCACCGCAAACTCTGAAGTCAGTGCTTGCTTCATTTCTTAGAAAAATGTAGTTATGTCCACAGAGCATAAATCTGTGAAAACACAAAATTAATACATCATATCCATCTTCAAAGTATCCGCATTTGGGAATTGGGAAACTACAGTGAATATTTTTCCTGCAACAAATCAGAGGCTGAGCTAGACCCTGAAGCCCCATCATGCACCTGTGTTCAGCAGCTCTGTCTGGGGAGTAACCCTGCATGATCTACGGCACTGGCTCTTTCAAAGAGAAGCCTCAGAAGGGAGGATAAGAATGTCTGAGGGTTTGTCTGGGGAAAAATAAAAGAAATAATTGTTCAAAAAAAAAGGAGAAATTGGTATTTCACTGGCAGCCCAGGTTGCACAGGAACAGTTTAAACTTCTGTGGCTGGCATCCTTCATCTGAAAACCACCAGCTTGTTTCAAAATCCTGCATCTGGGGATTTGGCTTCCTGCAGTCACATGGCCTCAAACTGAGTGTCTCTAGATATCTATCTGGCCTTAGCAGAGGGTCCTGGGGTACTTTGGTGGACTGAGGACCAAATTCCTCTCATCACTCTGTATGGGAAGCAGCTGAGGAACAAATCTGGTTTGTGTTTTGTTTTGATTTTTTTTTTAACATACAATCTCACCCATTGAGGAGCAGTGGAACTGCAATGGGCCCCAGAGTATAAAGTGAAGGGGATGTTTCTGCCCTAGAAATGACACTCAGCCATGCTGCACCCTGTCCCTGATTCAGGTTCCCTTACGATAGAGAAAGATCCTATCAGAAAGTACCGCAAGTGGCCATGGTGCACAGAAACGCGATGTGGGGTGTGTGTGTGTGTGTGTGTGTGTGTGTGTGTGTGTGTGTACTTGTGTGCATGCTCATGGAATGATGGGAGATTAAAACTCTGGGTTGAATTTGGTTTAATGCTTTTCTTTCTACACTTAGCAGTACTTAATTCCTCTCTCTCTTCTTAACTGTGGAACTGTATGTACTGTTTCACTGGTAAAGAATTTTGGCCTACTGCTGGAACAAATGGCATTGTGGAAACTAAAGCTGAATTGTGTTATAGTCATAATATTAAAGTGGTGCAGAGAGAAGCTTGGCAGCATGTAGCAGGTGGGGGACAGTGCAGGCTGTGGGCCCTGCCTTGTCAATCCACTGTCCCACTGTGTGACCTTAACCGAATCACTCATCCCCACTGGGGTCCTATTTCTTCATTGACAGGACGACCTAACTGTAGGTTGTCTTCAAGATATTTCCACTACCGCAGATTCTGATCAATATCATTTTGCAGACATCATTTACTCACCTGCAAACATCTGCCTACTATTACGTGCCATTTACTGTGCTGGCTCCAGGAGACTCAGGAATAGAAAAGTTATGGCAGCGCTCTCACAGAACTCTATTGGTTAAACTTCAGTCTAACTGAGGAGTGTAGCAGTGGGAAGAGAGATAAATAAACACGTGTAAATGTGACTCTCCCACAGTAGCTGTCAGGTTTGAACATAGAGGAAGACCATTTAATTCTAGGGCTTGAGGAGAGAGAGTTGGCTTCGCAAGAGAAAATAACATTTGTCTGAGTGATAGGCAAGGAGTGCAGCAATCAAGAAGGGTAGGGGTGAGAGTCCTGCCTTGACAGAGAACTTTTGGGTGCATAGGCTCATAAGGAAGCAGAGGGCTGTGCATGTACCAGGCAGCAGACACATCAAAGGGCAGAATGGTGAACCGTGGTGATGGCTAAAGACGCAGAGAGGTTTCACCATGCCAGACCATGCAAAAAATAAAACACGAGTACAGTTATTACTATGTAGTGCTGCCGATACTGACTTAGAGGAGGGAACACTTGTAGAAGTTGCTAGAAAGTGTGAATAGATGTAGTGATTGAGGGTAAAAAGAAATAATGATAATCATGTAACTAGGTACGTGGTTGGAATGTTTTGAGATGCAATTAATAGAAAAATCAACTAAACTATTATTTATTACTGGTAGGCATCATGGAGTAAGGATTGAGGAAGAAAGTTTCACGTGTGTCGCCATGGTCACTTTGTCCACGTTGTGGCTGTGTTTTTAAGTGAAGTATGTGGTATCTCTCTGGTGGATTAACTTTTTTTTTTCTTGCCTTAAAAGGAAAAGTCCTTAGACCAATTAAATTTAGTAGATTTTATTTGAACAAAGCAAAACAGAGCCACGATTCACACATCAGGCTGTTCCTACAACCACTGTGGGTTCTGAGAACTGTAGCCAGTGAAGTGATCACACAGCTTTTGTAGAAAACCCGAAGCCAGGAATGCAAAATAACTGCAACGGCCTACTTGATCAACCAGCCCATTGGTTACAGAGTAACTAGTTGCATTAATTACTTGTAGCTTAATCCGTTAACCAGTCACTGGGTGTTCTGTAACTAGTTGAAGCTCAGTTGCTGTGATTAAACTCTGCATTGATTTGATCTACTGGCCCCCAGCACAGGTTCTTGACCAAATTTATGGCTGTCCACAAATCACCCCTAACATCTATATCTAGTCCTATATCTATTTTTGCCTTACAGAATAATTCCACAGATATTAGTACCTTAACACTGACTTTCTCCCCACCCTGGAGATTTCATATTATATGTTTTACTTCTAATTTTATTTATATTAAAGACATATCTCTGGTGAGCAGCATATAGCTGAGTTTTATTTTACCTGACTGGCAATATTAATATTTATGTATAATATTTAGTTAATTTAAATATATTTGCAGATATATTTAAGATTTTAACTATTATCTTTGGATTTATTTGTTCTTGTTCTTTTCATTTTCTATTATTTTACAAT
The DNA here is from genome assembly GCA_004027205.1 of Ctenodactylus gundi. Taxonomy (NCBI): domain Eukaryota; kingdom Metazoa; phylum Chordata; class Mammalia; order Rodentia; family Ctenodactylidae; genus Ctenodactylus; species Ctenodactylus gundi. The sequence continues at coordinate 22,005 of PVKB01005693.1, forward strand.
GATCACATATTTCAATATTCTGTTTTCCCTATTATAACTTATTATTTGTTGTACATTATTGAATAATTTTTCTTTGAGTCATTACTATTCCTGTTTTTCTGTTATTTGACGTTTATTAACTAACCCCTGCTGATTTTGTGCTATTATTGTCATGTGTTGTGATCTTATATATATTTTTAATATCAGCAATTATTTTATTGTTCAGTCAGAATTTATAATCTTGCAATTTTCCTGTTATTCTTTACCATTTGTGTATTTGTGTTTCCTTCGGAGATATTTTTCTTCCCTACTCATGGCCATTTTACTGTTTATTTTAGGAGCCAGATATACTGGTAGAGAATTATTCTAATTTGTTTATCTTGAAGAGTGCGGTTTCTTTTTTGTTTTGAAGAATAGAGTTTTAGGTTGCAGTACATGTGCTTCTCAACTTAAGGTGAGGTGGCTTCCTAATAAACCCGCATTAGCTGGAAATGTGTTGTTGAAATTGTACATAGCACACCTATCCACTGAACACCAGTCGTAACCCATCTTAAGTCAGCAGAGATACATTTAGAACACTTATAGTTTCATGAAATCTTCAAACATAAAGCCTATCTTTGATCAGTGCACGATGGTTACTTTAAACTTAAGAACTGTGTGCACATACCCATCGCATTCCCTTCCCTTCCCCCTTTCTCGTCTTCTCACGCCTGCCCCCCCTTATCATTCCTGACTCCCAGCATCTCACCCATTTGACTCCATTTCTTATTTATACTCTGGGTTTCTCATATGAGAGAGACCATGTGACGTTTAATCTTCTGAGTCTGATTCACCTCACTAAGCTTAACGGTCTCTAGTTGTGTCCATTTACCTACAAATGAATCAAATCTATATATCTTTATGGCAGAGTAGTACTCCACTGTGTGTATATACCACATTCTTTTTATCCACTGATATATTGATGGGTATTTTGCTATCTTTCACGATTTAGCTATTATCAATTGTGCTGCTATAAACATGGGTGTAAATATATCTTTGTTACATGGCACTTTCAGCTGTTTTGGAAAGATACCCAGCAGAGATCTTGCTGGATCAAATGGAATATCTATTTTAAGGGTTTTTTGGGGGGATCTCTATACCATTATCTGTATTGAATGCACCAGTTTACGGTCCCACCAGCCATGTAACAGGGCTTTTCCCCCCTGCATCTTTAACAGCATCTATTGCTTTTTGAATTGTTGATTAAAAGCCATTCTTACTAAGGTAAAATGGTTTCTCAGTATTGTTTTAATTTGCATTTTCCTATTGGCCAAGGATGTTGAATACTTTTTTATGTATTTGTTGATTTGTATTTGTATTTCGTCTGAGAACTGTCTATTATTTTCAGTTGCCCATTTTTAAAATTGGGCCTTTATTTTGAGGGGTTTATTTTTCTTTTATCTCCCCCCACCCTTTTCTGAGACAGGGTTTTGCTCTGTAGCCCAGGCTGGTCCTGAAGTCACTATGGATCCCAGGGCTAACCTTGGACTTCAGGCAATCCTCCTGTCTCAGCCTCCCAAGTGCTGGTATTACATTAGTGTACCACCACACCTGACTTAGGTGGTGCTAGGGAATCGGACTCAGGGCATTGTGCTTGCTAGGAAAACACTTTAAGCACTGTGCCATTACTCCAGCCCAAGAAATCTATTTTTCTTCAGTTCTTTGTATGTTCTAGTTATTAGTCCCCATCTTAAATGTAGGTGGTAAAAATCTTTGACAAACAGGCCAAAAGTATGCACTGAAATAAGGATGGCCTCTTCAATAAATAGCACTGGGCGAAGTGGTTGTCCACATGCAGAAGAATGAACCTAGACTCACACCTATCATCACGTACTAAAATCAAATCAAAGTGGATCAACGACCACTAGAAGACCGCTAGTTACTAACAGAGAAACACTGAGCCTCCCGGAGCATGAAATAAGTAAACTCTTGGAGATAAAAATGTGGGCAAGGACACATGCCCCAAAAGAAATAGCCCCAGGAATTAATCAGTGGTATAGCAAATTGAAAAACTTCTGCGCAGCAAAGGGAAACCAGTAAGGAGAAAACTGACAGATTGGAAAAAAGGTCCTGCCATCTTTAAGTTTTATTTTTGCTTTACTGAAGGTAATAAATCTTGTTTTTCTGTCTGCTTTATTGAGAATTGTCTTCAGTTTGGTTTCCAGTATTTGTGTTTCGATGATGGCATGCCTAGGTGGCCAGATTTGTTTTCATGCTCACCTGTAGCAGGTGAGCTAATCCTATTTTCTGCTGTAGTCTGATATGCCCAAGTGGTATGTAAGCAGTGTAACAAATTCTTCACTCCAGATTTCATATTTTTGTTTCTAAAATTTCTGCTACTTGTTTTTATGGATCCTGGTTCTCTGGAAATATTATAAGACATTTTTGTGTCTTCTGCATCTTAAACCTATTATGTTGACTATATTAACCAGGGTTATTTTTTTCCACTAACCATAGTATCTAACATATCTATGGGTCTGCTGCTGGTGTCTGCATGTACATTTGTTTGCTCTTGATTTTCAGTCATGTGGTCCTCATGTTTGCCAGTTCAGGTGAACTCAGGTTCAATTCCAAACACAGTTCATTAGAATATATGTAATGTCCAAATAATTTTATGTTCTTCCAAAAAGAACGGGGAGCTTATTTTTGCCTTACTCCAATTAGAAAAGGGCTAATTCATGTTTGGTATCCTTAGTAAGGTCCAGTCTATCTCTGGTTCACTCTGGACCTTCAGTGTTTTCAATAAAAGTCCTTCTCTATCTTCAGGATCTTTCCCTTTAGTGGGCTCTGAATTCTAGTACTTCTTTCTTGAAACTGTTCACCAACATATGGTACTTTTCGGTGGTTTTCTGCTTAGGCTTTTGGCCTCCCTCCCTAACCAGTTCTAGTACCCAGAACATGTCCTTAATAGCAAACTAGTTGCATGCCAAATTTCCTTCCCCTACTTTCTCACTCCAAGCCTCACTCAAAAACACTACCAGTTTCTTTCTTCCCTAGCAGCAGTTGGTACAAATCCCAGAATCTAAACTTCTTGCCCAAACCTAGAATCACTAAACACCCCTGAAGTAAAAACGGTAGCAGATTTCTGCTCCTCTCTTTGAGATATTTCCCTTTGTAGAGTTGGAACCCCCTAATTCTTATAGCCCACATCTTTAAACAGATGATTGACATTTTTAAAAAATGTTATCATCTGACATTTTTAGATGTTATCAGTGTGACCACTGAAGCTGGAAATCCTTCCAGGACTTTGATGTACCTCTGCCATGCCAGTTTCTGGTGAGATCTAGCATGCTTGTGATTTTTGTCTCCTGGTTGCAGCCTGAGATACTACTTCCAGAGTCCCAGCATGAAAGGATGAGATAAATAGAAAATGTTTTGCTTTCAAAAGACTCTAAGTTTGCTTTGCTATATATTTCAAATACAAGTATGAGACACATTTTCATTCTTATTTTTTCCCATTTTATTGATATGTACAAGTGCAAAACATAAAGTTTACATTGATATTGGGTATTTTGTGCAGATACGTATCATGGCAAAGTTATAGATCCTCCCTTTCTCTCTTTTTGACCCTCCCTCTCCTTCCCCTCCAGTTCTCATTATTCCCCACATTATGTTCTGTGAAATAATTGTGATCTGGATGTCTCATATTGGAAAATCTGATGTAATTCACTTCGCAAAGCATGATGGTCTCAAGTTGCCTCCATTTACCTACCAAAGCCTCCAACCTGTCTTTATAGATCTGTTTATGAGGGTAATCTAGAAGAGTGGACATTTTGCAGAGAGAAATGAAATTGTTGTTGGTTTATACCAATTGTGGTTTGTTTTTTAGAACCAGGCATTTTGCTAATCTAAATCTAACCATGGCTCTGCGATCCAGAAAGAAGTGATATGAAATGGCCTCTGGATAAATGATTTCCCATTTGATGTCCTAGTAATTGGAAGAGATGGAAAGAGAGATAAAGATATACAATAGGTAGTCATTTCCTGTTCTTTAAATGAGCAAATAATACACAAATGAAAATATATTCATTTAACATTGCATGAGTAGAGAGCAACGCTTAACCAAGCAAAATTGGTCCTTCTACATTTTTACTGAGTGGTGCCCTAGAAAATTCCATAAAGACAGAAATTGTGTCACATCATTCTCGTAGCTAGTGTGATGTCATGAGAAGGCATTGGGTTATGTGTTGGTTTGATTAGATATTTATAATGACTAAAAAATTTTAAATGGCTCTAAAGGAGACTGCTGTGGTTATAGTAACGGTGTGTATGTGTATGTTTGTGTGTGTGATAGGAACTGAGTGAGTTTGTGGTGTGTGAGAACTGGACAGTGTGAAAAGGCCTTACTCTGTTGGAATGTCTGTGTTGGTGATAAATGAGAAACTGTCTACAGGGCCATAGTTTTCAGAGCTTACGTACAAATAGGTTATGGAATGATAGGTATTTTCTCAGGCAGGAAAGGAAACTGAAGAATAAGAAATGAACCAGCTCAAGGTCAGATACCTTAGATAGAGTCTATTACACAGTCCAGACAGTAACCCCAACTTTCCAGTCTTCTATTAAAATGAAATTCTTCCAATGAATTTTATGGAGTTTTGAAAGACATTCTTTGACCTAGACACCAGATAAGTTATACACAGCTGAGCTCCACTTAATTGCATAATGAATGAGTCAACTACTTTAAATCACTTTGCAAAATCCCATACACTATCACATTTCCTTCCTTGTTACCAATACCTGTTAAATGCAATCCTCATAGAGAAATAATTCACTTCATTGTATTAAAAATGCCCAATTGGAGTCCTTTAAGTGTTGCAGTTCTCAATTATCTCACCCCAAATCCACTGTGAAGTGATAATTAGGGGCTAAAAGCTAAACCGATTACTGCGGAATTTTCTCCTGACAGCCATTTAATAGCTAATCAGGTGTTAAATCCCCAAATTATGCATTCCTCAGCAGTACCCTGATCGCAGTAAATTTTAGAAGTTTCAGTTATCAGCTTGTCTTTCACAACTTTGCCCAACAAACCAAATATAAAAGAATTATCAATTTAGAAAATTCATAATCCATGTCAGTTTATTCCATTTCTCTATGTAGAATTTTTCATTAATGTCTCCCTTCAGTCTCAGTTCTAGTCATACCAACCTTATCATAAAATCTCCCTTTGGATATTCCATCTTATTATTATATACATACTAACTTGCCAAATCTGTGTATATATATGTGTGTAACCAATACCACCAGATTGGTAGATGTGTGGAGTCAGTATGTGTAGTAATGATGCAGGAACAACACATGGCTTTACCAACTTCGAATGCCCTGAGCTTTCACATCTGTGTTACCTACGTTCTTGCTACAGGGGTAAAAGTTATTACACCACTATCCTAACACCACAAAATTGAGTCTCTGGCCAGATCGGAACTTCACCATGATAAAATCTGTAGACGTAAATCAAGGCTGGGGATGTATAAAAGAGACAGAGAGTGGCACATTCATATCCACATAGTAATTAATGAACCATTATAGATTATGTCCTAATGTTAAGGTACTGTGGACTTCTATTTCAGTAAAATGAGGAAGGCAGCTTAATAGGAAAGTTTTATTTAGATAGGTTGGATTTTCCTGTTTTCTTCCTTTCTTTTTTTTCATTGTGTTGAGCCATTCCAAAATAAATATACATAATCTGCTGTCTTGGTTGCTTTTTCATTGCTGGGACAGAATACCTACATCTGCAGAATACCTACATTACCTGTTAAGGGAGGAAGATTTATTTTAGCTCATTTTCAGAAGGTTGCAGTCCATTCATGAGTAGCGGGCCAGAAATCGTAGAATCACATGGCAGTGCTTCAGTTAGAGCCAGCGTTCCAGAGGCAGATTGCCTCATGGCATGGTAGAACAGAGCCAAGTCAAGGGAGGTTGAGCAGAACCAACACACACCCCTCCTTGCAGCCAGGACCCACTCCCAGCAGTACATAATATGTGTAGAGATACACGCGGCCTTTTGGGGACACTTCACATCCAAACCACAACATCTGCCTAGGCTGCCTGTGGTCACTTTCCCCATCATTACATTAAAACCAGCGGAGTAAATGTAAAACATTTCACTCTGTTTCATTTGTTTTGAAACAGTAGAGACTTTGCTCCCCGGAGGACTTTCTGTGGCATGCAGCCATGTTTTGTTTGTCATGCTTGCAAAGAGGATGCTACCGGCAGCTAGAGGCCAGGGGTTCTGTTGAGCATCCTGCAGGGGCAGGGCAGCCTCCTGATGGCAAAGCAGCAGCTTGCCAATAATGGCAGTGACACCAAGACTGAGGAACCTGCTGTGCATCTCAGACCTGCCCCCATGTCTTTGGCATTCTACATACTACATGCACATCTCCAAGTCTGAAGGAACAGCTATGTTGGATGATGAGTCATGGGACATGGTGGGTCTTCATTCTCCCTCTGACCTTTTAACAGAATTAATATAATTCTACTATTTAACTCCATCATGTTTTTCTTCCATTTTTGATATGAACTTTTTCTCTGTTCACCAAGAAGACTTCTCATTGTTTAGAGATATTGTTAATTTAATTATGTACTTCCATATTCATTTAAGAAAAAATGTTGAAGGGTCTTTTACATGGTGACTAACCTCAGGAATTCTTAATTAAACGTTAGTGGTCAATACCGAGAAAGATGTGATAAATATAAAAAGTTAGGTGTGTTACTTTTTCATTGTTGTGACAAAACACTTGCCACACACATATTAGAGGAGGAGGACAGGTTTAATCTAACACACAGTTTCAGAAGGCCACAGTCCATTCACGGACAGCCAGCAACAGAGGAAGCACATGGCAGAGGTGCAGGTGGAGGCAGCTCCCCACGGCATTGCAAACAGGAAGCCACGTTAGGGAGGAAGGGTATAACTAGCATATTCTCTTCCAGGTCCTGTCCTCTTCTGGGTCCAGCCTGAATGTTCCACCTCTTCCAGATTTAAGCCCCTGTTCTACCAATCACCTGGAATCTATAATCTACCACGCACCTGTCTTTCATCACATACCCATAATCCATTCCTGCAGACCAGGACCCCGTCCCCTAGCAGCATACAGTTCCATAGATAGTCCGTAACATCCAAATACATGAGACATTTTGGGGACATTTCAGATATTAACCACAAAATTAGCAAAATAGATGTACATGTTAGATTATATATAGTTGTAGGTTCTGGTAAAGATTATTTTATTTGAACTGAGACTTCCTTGAGATTATAAATAAGGAGAATTACATCAAAATAAAATTGGAAAATGAAGGCTTTGGAACTGGTATTGTTCACCCTACAGCCAGTAAAGCCAAAGTATGTCATAAAATCATAAAAGTCACATTCAATTCTGCCTTCCTTTTTCCTGCTAACCAAACTAATGCATGTACTCAATTTCAAAGCCAAATAGCAATTATAACGTATCGATACCCTGCCAGCCCTGCCTGTGTCTTGACACCTGATTACTAGAAATACTCATTTTTACTGGCAACTTTTTGTATTTAGTGAGACATTTCTAAATAACACATGTGTACTTTTTTCCTTTTTTCTGGTTTTTAATTTTAGAAGAAGCAGGCTAACACCTTAGAGCACCTTACATGACAGACACAAAGACAAAAAATATTATAAAACACATGGTCAGCTATTACTCAGGATCTTTGGCTCAAAAAGCACACAGCGTACAATCATTCTACACATTGGCACTTGAGTCCTACACTGCTCAGACCCTTGGGAGGCACTTTTTCGTTTTTCTCTCCCTGTGTCCTCAAATTAAACGGCCTGTCATATGTAAGTCATGACATTCATGATGCACAAACAGTACTGCATAGTATGACAATGACTCATGTGGCATGAGCTTTTAGAAAAGAAAAAGGTGAAATGGAGTAACTTGTCAAATCTTCCCTTCTTGGTTTGTGGATAAGAAGATCTATATCTCAGGAGACCCTAGCATCCATTTTTGAGTTTCTAGCTCACGATTCCACAGGTAATCACTCATTAGCATGAACCTCCCAACATCTGCACTTGGTGACTAAGATCATTACCAGATAATTCATAGTCTTCTTCATGAAATTTGGATACTTTTAAGGAAATTAAGTAGATTCAATCTTCGGAAAATGTTACAAATTTACAGGAAAAGTCAGCAGATAGAATATGGAGTTCCAATATTCTGTCTTTATTGTGCTCGGACTAACTTACAGTGTTTTCAATTGAAGTTTTTTTTTTTTTTTCCTTGAGACAGAGTCTCACTCTGTAGTTCAAGCTTGTCCTAAGCTCACTATGGAACCCAGGCTGGCCTCAAACTCATGGCAATCCTTCTGCCTCAGCCTCCCAAGTTCAGTTGAGTTTTTCATACCCTGGAATTCAGCTTAGAATTCTTTCAAACTTTTACTTTAACACTAAAAATGTTTCTTCATGTCTTGCATTGTCTTCTTTATGTTTTTGTTGGTGTCTTCTATATAATCATTAAGATTTTTATTAATCAAGACTATTGCTTATTTGGTTAAATTCTCTTTGAACTCACTAAGCATCTTTTACATTTATTTAAGCATGTTGTGTTTAAGTTAATTTGCCACTAAGTCCATTTGCAAAACTGACTTTCTTTCCTATGGTTTCCACTACTTCAGAGCCCATAATACCATCTTTGAGGAGTTAAACATTTTTTCAGGTGACTTACTGTCTCGTTTTGCCCTAATTCTTTTGCTGTTGGGTGTTGATTAAATAATGTCACAAATTCTGTGTCTACTGTGAAGATTTCTCTCAATAAATTATCTCTTTTCATAGATTTTTCCTGAGATTGTTTATATTTTAATATTTATGCCTATTTTAGCTTACTCATCTATTAATTTTGGTGATCTTCTTAATGACTAACTTTCTACCTGTTCCCTGTTCCCTTTTACTTTTCAGTGAGGGAGAAATAGATTTCAGTACTATAAGTGATCAAAAAACAATCTAACTATTGGCATATATTGAAAAACAAGACCTCTGTGTACGCCACCATTGACAACATGAATGAAATCTGCAGTAATATTGTAATCTAAGACTAAAAAATTGTCAACAAGATCTAATAACCACCTTGATACCAACCCTATTCTAGTCTTAATATTCAAGGCACATTTTATCTATTGAAATAAGCCTAATATTGATTTATCAAAAAGCTCAACTAAAGTCTACACTATGTCACCATAAATAATAAAATAGACACCTTTTATTGCTTATATAAGCTAAACCAAATGACAAATAAAAGTTATCAACTCTTAGCAGGCTCCAGCCATTATACTATCTTTAGCAGCAGGATAGAGATCAGCAGCAGTGGTAAAACTTAAGACACACAAACCATTGACGTATCGTAATAAATAATCCAAATGTAAAACTGTTGTACTCTTAACATTAAAATTGATCTGTACTACTAATAGAAGTATCTATACAGACTGCTTAGGAACTTATTAGAAAGGTCTATTAAAGGTGACACTCTATCATTTTTGATAATAGGAAAAAGTTGCATTGATGTCCTGTGTCTAACTAGCAAAATCTTTTGATTTTCCACGGTCAAAACAATATAGTTCTACATTATCAGTACTTAAAATACTGTTAGTAAGAGTGGTGGGAATAAGGAGAAAGAGGACTGAGGCAGATAGTTAGCTGTGAATTACCAAAGAAAACAGAAGAGTATACAGGGTAGAGAAAAGCAAGACCTAATTCTCACCCCAGGCTGGAAGAAAGTGGGCATACTTAAGCAGTGGTGACAAAGGGGAAGAATAAACACAGAAAGCTACACACATCAGATAGAGTCTCCAGCAGCTATCGAAAGGCTTTCCAAGGAAGGTGAAAAGAACGACTGAGAGAAAGAAATGCAAAAGTCTAATAAACGAGAACCACAACTGCTCTAACAAATAAGAACCACTGCTTTATTCATAATTTTAATTTTTAAAATTGTTGTCTGCTAGAGGTCAACTTCTTTACACTAGCAGTATTGGAGATCATGTGTAGATAATGTTAAATTTTTAATCTTTGAAAGAGTTAAAAGTCAAAAATCATAAAAAAGTCATAAATCTGTTAGTGGGTACATGTTATATATACACATGATTAAGACTCAGTATGTATATGTACCAGTTCCCCAAGTTGAATGTAGTTATTGTGTATTATGAACATTACCCATAAAATACAAATCATGGGGTAAATATGAATATGCAATGTGCTATATTTGTAACAAATTTGAGGCATAGATCTGTAAAAAAATTGTGCTCATTTATGTGACTGGTGTTATTAATCATTTTAAAATTCATTATTATAACTTTAAAATGGATGTAATTGCCATGGTAACTGCAAAGAAAATACAGAGTATACACAAAAATAAATAATAAAGAAAGCAAAGCATGTCACTACATTATCAACTAAACATCCAGAAAGGTAGTAAGGAAGACAGCGAGGGATGAAAAAGCTCTAACAGGAACAGTAGACAATTAACAAAATGGTAAAAGTAAATCCTTCCTCATCAGCAATTACTTTAAATATGAGTGAATTAAATGCCTCTGTCAAAACACATACACATCAACTGTATGGAACAAAATTTAAAAAACAGGATCTAAATATGTGTTCTATGCACTATAGATGTACACATTTATTTTACATCATATACAAAATTAACTCTCTCAGCACTTGGGAGGCTGGAGGCAAGAGGATTTTTTGAGTTTGAGGCCAACTTGGGCTACATAATTAGTTTGGGACAACCAGCCTGAAGTACAGAGAAAGATCCTATCTCAAAGAAAAAGGTTAGAATCTCTAAAAGGATTAAAGTCCCTAAAAGAATGAACAAAACTGTAAAACTCTAAGAAGATAGTACAGGGAGCAAGTAAGCTTCAAGAAAATAGTGTTAAGAGTATAATTAGAACTTTTACAACTCAATTCCAACCATAAAAAAGCAAACCAATTGTAAAATGTGCTAAGAATTTGAATAAATATTTTTTGAGACATCGTATGAATGGTAACAAGCGTTTGAAAAGATATTACATATCATTAAAACTTAAGGTAATAGAAGTCAAAATCATGAGATATCACATGCTGCTGTCACACACACAGACACAAACATATACACAGAATAGTGTTGGTGAAGATGCGGGAATGTTAGTGGAATGTACTAGCGGCGAGTCGGTGGAAAACTATATGGTCATTCTCCAAAGCTTGAAAATAGAATTACTCTATGACCTTCTTCTGAGTATGCAATGGCTAACACCAGTTGTCTACTTGATTGACCCGAGAGACATGTGGGGCAGTAGTAAAGCACATCCCTGTGTGTGTCTGTGTGGGTCATGAGGCTGTGACCTTGGTCCCTCATCACTTCCCTCTGGCTTTTCCTTTGTTTTCTGCTTCCCAGCCACCACGAGGTTACCAGCTTTCCTCCAATATCCCCTTCCACCATTTTTCTGTTTTAGAGCCAGCCAACCATGATCTGAAACTTCAGATACCAAGAACTAAAAAATAAACTATTTTTTCTTCATGCACAGAGCCTTTCATCTGAGCAGTGAGAAACCAACTAGTACAAAGTATATATAGAAGTCCACTTTCAAGTGGATCTAGTTGTACCTCTGACTCATGTCCTACAGAATTGAAATCAAGGTCTCAAGAACATAGCGGTACCCCCATGTTTCCAGCAACAGTACTCACAATAGCCAATAGCCAGAAGCAACCACATGCCTGCTTACAGGTGAATGAGTAAATAAATGTATATGGAATATTGTACACCTGAAAAGGGAAGAAAAATTCTAACACATGCTGCCCGTGGGTAAACCTTGAGGACATTATGTGCAGCAAAATAATCTAGCTTTGGGAGGTGAGGACATGCAGAACTGTCATTTAGTAAGTGTATAATTTCACTTTTACTGGAAAAAAGCTTCTGGAGGTTTTCTAGCAATATTAATTAATTTAATGCTAGTAATTTTAATTATCTTAATACAGTGAAATAGATCCTAAATATGCAATTGTGCTAAATTGTATGTATATTTTAGCACAATTTTTAAAGAGGACTGATCTCTTAATAAAGTCAAACACATCTTTTGTGTGTTTTTAAAAGATATTTCTCTTATATTTTTTGTCTGTCTCTAATCTCTTTGTCTCTTTCTAATCTCTTTAGCTTTCCTCTTAAGCTGATGTCAGTCTCCTTTGTCCAGTTAGTGTCCTGAAGATTCTTTCTACTTGAATCTTTTTTTAAATATTTGAAGAGCAAAATGTATTTATTTCTTTACAATAATTTTATTGTGGTAAGAATTCACATGACCTAAAATTCTAACTTTTTTGTAAATACATGAATTCCAAATTCTGTAACACATTAGAACCTTGGGGTTTGGGGAATCAGTGAGCATCTATGTCCACCCCTTTTCCAGAGGCTCATCTCTGTCCTATCTGACCGTTGCCTCTCTTTCTAGCCTGTCATTCATGTGGGGGCCTTTTGTTCATTCATGTCATTATTTTTGTGCATTTCATAAGAGGGACACCCATCTATAGTCAGTCTTTTGTGCTTGATCCATTTCACTGAGCATTATTGACTCTAGGAGGCCCCATTTTCATTCAAATGCTTCATATCTGGCTGCATAGTATTCCATTGTGTATAGGTACCACATCTTCTTTAACTATTCCAGTATGGGCAGGCAGGTAGGTTTGTTTTCACAGTTTGTCTATTGTGAATTATGCTCCTGTAAACATGGATATGCATGTGTCTATTTGGTATGTTGACTTTATTTCTTTTGGGAACATGCCCAGTAGAGCCGTAGCTGGATCAAATGGAATTTCCATTCTCAGCTTTCTAAGGAACGTCCAGACTGCTTGCCATAACGGTTGTACCAGATGGCACTCCCGCCAGCAGTGCAGTAGAGTTCCTTTTTTTCCACACCCTCACCAGCAGTTGTTGATGTTTGAGTCCTTGGTGTAGGCCGTTCTCACCAGAGTGAGGTGAGACCTCGGCATCATTTGATTTGCGTTTCTCTCATGGCCAGTGATGAAGAACACACCTTCATGTTCCCGTCGGCCATTTACACTTACCCTGAGAAGCTTTGTTTCATTTCGGCTGCCCACTTCTTGATGGGATCCTTGATTTTAGGGGATTTTATATGTTTCAGTTCCTTGTATGTTCTGTATGCTAATCTTTGGTTTAAAGTGTTACTGGTGAGTATCTTTTCTACTTGAATGTTAGATCTCTTGATTCTTGGATCTGTGCTCTTCTTCCCCCTTTGGTTTCCAGCATTATTCCATAGCTTCCTTATGCCAGAACGATGCGTGGCACCCTAATTCTTTTTATTTCTTTGAGATGACGCATGATTGTTTTGAGAACGAGCATGTCTGAAAATGTCTTTCTTGCCATATTTATCCGTGATTATTTGTCTGGCTATGAAATTCTGTGTTGGAAACTAGAGTTTTGCAAGTATCCATTAATTTTTTCTTTCTTCATTAGGTTGTTGAGAAGTCTACTGTCATTCAGATTTCTTTCTTTTTCTGAGATTTTAAGTTCATGCCCTTCCACTATATTTCTGCTTTGGAGCCAAAATTAAGTCTTTCTGGAAGCTGTGAGGATCTTTTTCCCTCGTTCTTAGTTACATCTAGCCCAACTACTGAAATCCAGGTCACCTTCTTTCCCTCCTGTGTGCTCGTGGTGCTGCTCACTTACTGTGCCCATTCCATCCGGAATTCCGCACTCTTTAGTTCTAGGAAAGATGTATCATGAATCTTTCCCTCTTGTCCCCTGCACTTTCTGTTTCTGGAGATTTTGCTATTCACGTGTTACACTCATCCTCTTGTTTCTTTGTTTCCTGTTTTCTGTCTGTTTGACTTGGTTCTCCTAATTTTTTTGGTAGATTTAAAATTTTTCCTATATTATAAACATTCTATCAGATTTAAACTTTTTCTACTATCATAATTAATTTTGATTTTCAAAAGTGAATGTTTTGGATCTCATTTTCTTGCCTCTTTTTATAACTTCCTTGTTCTAAAAATTTTCCAGCACCTGAGAGTGATACATTTTTGCTTTTATCTTCTGCTGTACTTACATTGTTTTTCCTTCGAGATACTGCTGTTTTTTTCTTACTCTATTTTTTTTTGTCTACATGCCACATCTTAATTTTACTTCTATTTCTTTAACTTTTCTTTTGGTCAGATGCTTTCTGCACTGCCACATGATCCTTGACTGGTCTTTCACGTTTAAAACTGACTGGAAGCTCTGTCTCTGTATAAATGGGTATAGGGACTGGTGGGCTTTACCACAGCTAAATCAGGTAGGAGCTGCCATTTCTTTGGTGACCACTTACTAGGGGGCCAACCTCTTGGACCAGGCCACTTATCTTCCCAGTCATCCTCCATTCATCTGCCATGTTGCCGGTATATTGAGGAGCCAAGTTACAGGCACTCCAGAAAGGGAACATACCTGATGGGGTCAAGTTTCCCTGAATATTCCTTCCCTCAACCCCGTGGCTTTGCTCCAACATTTTGGCCCTCAGCCCTTAACAAGTTAAGAATCCTTTAATTTTCAACCCAAAATATTAACCAGGACGGGAAGGGACCATCATCGGAGGTGTGGTTTTGAGAGAGGCTGTGGAAATGAAGCTTTTTTCTGTAGACTTTATGCGTGTTCCCTTATTTTTGTAGACTTCAGTCCTGTGTCAAGCCCACCTCACTCTTTCTGCTTTCCTGTCTGTCCGCTCCTGAATCTTCCTGGATTTTGCTCTGTGCACTGTGGCTCTAAGCCCCTGCTCTAACAGCACTGATTTTCAGCTCACTTTGGTTCTTTGATTCAGTTGCTCAAAATCACCTGTCTTTTTACTTCTGTGAATTTTGTGCTCGTATCTTCTAACCCATGCTCCTTGATGTGTTCTTTAAAATAATTTTACTGTGATTTCAGGGACATTTGAAGGGATAATGGAAGTAAAAATGTGTGCTCATCTACCTCAATTTCAAGATACGCCTGCTTGAATCTCAATTGTCCATCTCCAAGGAGAGATTTATCTGTGCTACGTTGCATTGTTTGCTTTTTTTCTTTACTAATGTTCACTCATGTTGTAATAAACAGGAGTAGTTTTAACAAGTTGGGCACATTCCAAAACACAGTCTACTCTTCAGAAGCTTACTTCTGCCATTGCTGCAGGAAAGTTATTTAGTAAAGTATGACAAAAGTCTTGATATAAATAATTTAGCCTTCAAATACTGAGAAAATCTTTGGTTTTCCTAAGGAATAAATATTGTAAATATTGCCTTTGTCCTGACCTGAATAACATAAATTATTCATTTTAGTTTGCTTTTCTTTGCACCAAGGCTGCCAGGAAGCTCACCGACAGATTGCGATGGATTAAAACTATGTATTTATCAATTATAGGCTTTCTTTTTTACCACCTGTTTTTTTCATTTTTTCATTTTAAGCTTTAAAATATTGTACACATTTCTGTTTCAGACATTGTATCTGTCAATAAAATGGAATATGCATTTTTATTTGCTCAAAACAAAAAGGAGTTAGTTATTATCAGCACACCTGGTTTTTGTTTTGTTTTGTGATTTTTTTTTAAAAAAAATTTGAGCTAGGCTCAGTGGCCCAGGCCTTTAGTTTCTGTTTATCCATTTATTTTCTACAGGTGTATCATGTGCCACCACATCTAACCTATGTGGTGCTGGGGAATTCAACTAAGAGCCCCACACTTGCCAGGCAAGTGCTCCTAAACACTGAGCTGTACCTCCAGCCCTTCAACCGTATTTGAAGAACTCAAATTGAAAGACTGATCTTTCAGAAATTGTTTTAAAGAAAATGACAGTATTTTTTCTTTGTTACTGTATGTAGAACAGGGATCAAATAATTAAGTTGTACGTTAGTGAGAGGGTCATAGTGTGTCTTTTAAAATATTTTCTAAGTAACTGAAGACATAAAAGAATTCCTTAGCGTGGAGGTTTGCTAATTTTTAGAATGCCGTGTCACCACAGAAGGAAAGGATCATTTTCACTGGTGTAAATCAGTTAAGGTTTCTTAAGCTTTTGTTTAGTTTATTGTCATCTGAAATTTAAAGGACTAATTTTTTGTCTGAAAAAAAAGGAATGAACTTCATGGTCTCGATAGCTCTGCCAGCTGTAAGATGTGATGACTTTTGTGCTTCTGTAGCATTGCTAGATGTTGGGTTTCATATTTCAGAGAAAGTCCCTAAGTACATACCAAGTCAGTAAAGTAATTTAGACCTTCACCCGGATCAACGCCTTGAGCGCCTAAAGATTGGATTTTTGTTGTCTTCCCATGTTTTAGAATCATATAAAACAAAAACAAAATCATTCTTGATTGAGTGATGGGTGTTCTTGAAAGGGCTGCTGCATTCCAGGTATTGGGATGTATAGCCCTTTTCTGAGAGTCACAGCCATTAGCTCTCACTAGATTTCCCAGTACAGATGCCTCACACATCCTTAAAATGGCGAAATAAATAAAGAGAGAGAGAGAGAGAAAGAGAGAGAGAGAGAGAGAGAGAGAGAGAGAGAGAGAGAGATGTATGTATGTATAGAGATGGGTGAAGTGGGAGAAGATCAAGAGATTTTTTTATGCTGAGTAAAATCTATAAAGGCTTGGTGTTACAGAATGTATTTAAGTAGTCTATTGATAAATTCCGTTGCTGTTATTTTTATTGTTGTTATTGTAGCAAGAATCTGTATACTGAGCCCAGTCAGTATTGGCTAGTTCATGGCACCTCCAAAGTATACACACAAGGTGATGATTTGTAATTTAGTTCAGTGACTCACTTTTCTCCAGGAGAAAGGGTGGAAGAAACAAGATTGGCCAAGTAAACGTTAATATTCACAATGTGATTTAGAGTGCAGAGCTTGGATTGGCTTTCCATTACACTGAAGGATTATAGAGATGTGCAGAAATGCTGTTGGCTCATCATTACTAAATACACACGTACTGCGATATACAGCCAGGCAGAGGAATTGAAAAGCAACTGCCTGAGTTCTGAAATCCAGGGAGTTTATAGGCTTAAATCACAGGGACTTGACATCAGGCAAATGGAGTTTTGAGGCTGAACAATAATTTGGAACCAAAGGTATTTGAGAATGCCAGTGATTAAGAAACATTCTTTTCTTGAGCTCATCACAGCAAAGCAACTCCTACAAATGCAGTTAGCCCCGTGTGTGCTTTCCATACTTTGAGCCAGTGGTACCTTTTTGCTGTTAATAAATAAGTGTTTTGACCAATATGATTTGATGTTCCACCCAACCTTGTGGGAGAATTGGGGAAAACCTGTGATGGAGGTCTGGAGGTCGTTGGGGAATAAAGAACACATCAAGTCAGTTAAAAAACAGGTCTGACTCAGCTTTGAATGGGAAGATAACATGTTTAGTCACAGATTGGGTGAGTACATGTCCCAGTGGGAAGGTCGCTGGGCCCTCTTCTTAACTATATCTTGGCTCTTAGGTGAAGAAAGAGGAAGTTTTGATTGACCATGAAATAAAAATTGAAATTCAGAGACACTGTTAGTAAAGGAAAGGTCTTTTTTTGATAGTTACGTGGGAGAAGAATCTCACACACATTTGTGTATACACACACACACACACACACACACACACACACACACACACACACACACATGCACTACTTAGATCTTGCTTATTAAAAATTATGACTGAAGGAGGCAGCAGGCATGGTACTCATTTGCACATATGAATTGATATTTCTGGTGTTGTTCTTTAAGATGTTCATATCTGATCATTTCAACTAGAAAAGCCCCTAAAATCAGGATTCAGCTGTTTGCTTCTTTGTTTCTCCCTAGAAAAGTAGCGCAGGCTTTGTGTTTTAGTGGGAGACAGCCAAAAGTAAAGAGCATCTAAGGAGACTTAAGGCTTTCTTTAGGGAAAAGGAACCTTACCTCACCCTTTGTAGCATCACAGGGTTGGAACAGAGAAACACAGATAAGAGAAATAACGTGATAAGGCAAAAGAGGAAGGTAGAAAAGAGGGGAGGGAAGGAAGGAAGGAAGGGAGAGAGGGAGGGAGGGAGGGAGGGAGGGAGCCTTTTGGTTTCTGTTGTATCATTCTCAAATCAGGATTAAAAACTGGTTTTGAGGGCTGGAGGACTGGCACAGCTGTTAAAACTCTTGCCGTGCAGATGCAAGGCCCTGAGTTCAACTCCCCCAGCACCATATAAACTGGACAGGCATGGTGGTGCTTATCTATAATCCCAGAACTCTGGAGGCTCTGAGGAAGGGGATTGCTGTGAGCTCAAGGCCAGCCTGGGCTCCACAGTGAGTTTAGGAGCAGCCTGGGCCACAGAGTGAGACCCTGTCTCGAAAAAAAATGGTTTTGATTGCCTGTATTTTATTCACAAAGTTTGTTTTGTCAACCAGATTACAGGATCTCCTAGCAAGTTTTATCAGGTTTTGTTTTGTTTTTACTTCACTTTTTATTCTATGTAACATTTATCCTCTTTGCTATTCATCTACATACCTCCTCATAGCCTATGGGTGTTCCTAGTTTGAGTACATATTTAGATATTCATTTAACAAGTAATGTTCAAGTGTCTACTTTATGCTATGTGTAGTATGGACTTCATGAATCTAAATTATACATTAATGATAAATATCAGCGAAATGAGTATTTAAAATTTAAGAAAATAATTGCATAAATAAGATCTCACTCATATATTTGAGGACCTGGATGGGAATTATTTCAGTTGAGCTAAGAATATTGGGAGAACACACAGAGGAGAACAACTTGTGTCACAGAGTAACAGTGGGAAAATGAGTGATTCAGAAGGAATTAAGGTTTTAAGAAGTGGGATTATTTGCTCTGTGAAGGGGAAATGCAATGTATATTGTTATAAAGTCATAAAAGCTCCCATGTTTTTTCTTCTTTTATGTAATTTACCTCTTAATAAATGTAATGCATGTACTAATTTTTAAATTTATTTTTGGAACAGGGTCTCACTCTATACCTCAGGCTGACTTTGCACTCAGTGCAATTCTCTTTTCTCTGCCTCGCTAGTGCTAGGATTACAGGTGTATACCACCACACTTGGCTTTATGTGGTGGTGGGAAATTGAACTTAGAGCCTTGCACTTGCAAGACAAATCTTTAATCACTGTGATGTTCCTCCAGCCATTGCATGTACTTAGGTTTAAAAGCATGGGTGTGATGGGTCCATCACTCTTGGAATCCTAGCTACTTGTGAGGCTGAGACATGAAGATTACAAATTTGAGGCCATTCTGGGCAATTTAATAGGATCTTATCTCAAAGCCTTAAAATACAGTATTTTTTGTTGTTGTTTTGTTTTGCTTTAAAGATTAGAGACGTAGCTCAGTGGTAGAGAGCACCTGAATTCAAAGTAAGTAAAGGCAAATAGTGATTACCGAAAGTGGTACTCTTCTGCCAAACCTACCCATGTTTTAATATCTGATTACCAAAAGTATACACTTTTGCATATTTCACCTTATTTGATATTTAGTAGTTTATTATTTTCAAGTCTGGATTAAAAACTGTTCTGCTTATTTATTATTTTCAAACTCAAAGAATTTGTACTTTCACCCCATTTGCAAGGCACAAAGAAGGTAGATAGTATTGGCTGCTTGGTCAAACATAGAAACTTTTCTTGAGATTCTAAAGAATCCATAAGCGGCCTCCATGTGTGCCATCAGGATTGAATTTACTTAGTTTTTTAAGGCAAGATGCTGAAATAGAAAAATACAATAGGACTTGGAATTTAAAGAAGACATTGGTTTGAGTCCTGTATTACCTTGTTCTGGTCACTTTTGCCACTCTGGGCTTCAGTTCTTGGCTGCGAAGTAGCATTATTAATCTATCCCTCTTATGGGACTATCCTGGACCAAATCAAGTGAATTTCACATATGTCCTTGTAAAATGCTCCATAAATGCTTCATGTTGGCTGTGGTCAGGATCTGCTCATGTACCCCTCTACCAACCCGACCCGTAGGGAAGATTGTAATGTTGGGAGGTGGGGCCTGGAAGGGGCAGATGCTTGGGTCTTGACCTGGAAGGGTGTGTGCTAGTTCTCCCCTTCCTTCCAGACCTGGCTTTGCCTTCCCATGATGCCTTGAGGAGCATTGTCTCTGGAGCGCTGGCTCTGGTTCTGGCTCTAGCTGTAGCCTCACCATGAGATTCCACCATTTTCCAGCCACCCACCTTTGAATGGACTGAGAACTGTGAGCTAAAAGAAATCTTTCCTCCCCTAATTTGTGCTTGTCGGGTATTGAGTCACAGCAACAAGAAAGTAAGTAAAACAACATGTATGTTCTTATTCTGTCCAGTAGAATATTCAGTGAGAATAGAAATATTTTTTATTTGAACCATCCAAGATTAAAGCCTATATCCATTAACTACCTATAGATATTGAACATTTCACATGTGGCTGGTGTAGCTAACAAAATAAAAATTTAATTCTATTGAATTTTAATTTCAACTTCATTAGACTACTAGGACAGCATGAATATAATCTAATCTTCTGGTTTTACAGATTAGGCAACTAAGATCTGGAAGGGTTACATTGCTCTATTCAGGTTACATCACTGGTCTCTGGAAACAGAAACAATAATTCAAATAATTTTGAAGTGTTGCTGATTCATAGTTATTGTTGAATGGACTTCGTGAACTTCCCTTTTATATTAAGTTTTGTTTCACTGTGCTCGAAGGAGTCACATGTACCATTAGAGAAGTCAGGGTGACAGAAAATTCCTTTGCATGGAGATTAAATGTTTGCCTTGAGATTGAATGAGGTTTCCTGGCTAGATAGCATATAAATGTGGGACAGATAAAAGTTTAAGGATACATGTATTGAATTAGGATTTAGATGAGAATTATCTTGCTTTGTATTTTTAAAGATAACTGAAAGATGTAAGGGCTTTTAGAGACTATTAAGTTAAATTTCTCCATTTGACCCTGGAGAAAGTAGACCAGTTGACCACTGCATTTCTTCCATCGAACGCCACAGTTTTATGCCATATTTGTACACCTACTTTTTTTCTCATTTGTTTTGTCACTTAATTATACAAGCTAGTATTTTAACTACATGAAATCTTGAAAACAATTTTTACAAATCAAAGGCAAAAAGTATTTGTATTTCTTTCACTCAAAAATATACTTTCTAATACCTGCTTTATAATACCTTACTTTTTTCCTACTATGTTACACAAAAGGTAAATCATTTAAATAAAATTGTGATTATTGTGTTTCATAATTTGACTTTTTATCTTATGAGCAACTCCTGCCCTTTTTCCATATAAGACTAGAATTTTAAAATTCTCTGTGTTACTTCCATAGCTTAGGCACATTGAACAGGTGACTAAACTTTGCTCTTTGTTGCTTGCCTTCCCATGCCTGCTTCATAAAGCCGGTACCTGTGTGAGGTCTGGTTCTTCTGCCGCCCACTGACACCCAATAATATGAGGGACAGAGTGGTGGCAGAAGAAAAAGCTTTATTGACAGTGAGTTGGCAGATGGAAGATAGATTGCTTTCCTCCAGATTCCGTTTTGCTAGGTGTCACGGGCCCACAGCTTATGTGGAGTTTCTGGGGAGTCTAATTGTAGCTGTAGTCAGGTAGTACTGGAATAGTCATTCATTCTTGAACTAAGCAATATTTTTGACATAGTTTAGATGTTGTCATAAGTCACCAGGTACTTCTGTAAACCTAAAGAAATACTACTGATTAGTAGGTTATATGTTGTTCTTTGATGTTTTCCCTTGTTGTTATTCTCAGACAAGTCTGACTTTCTTGGTTAATGAACTATTTGGAGGAGTGAATTAAAGCAGAAATAGTAAAAAAACAAAAAAAAACCCAAACAAACAAAGAAACAAACAAAAAAAAACCCAGATGTGATGGTATTAGGAGTGAGTTGACC
This sequence comes from Ctenodactylus gundi, assembly GCA_004027205.1. Classification (NCBI taxonomy): domain Eukaryota; kingdom Metazoa; phylum Chordata; class Mammalia; order Rodentia; family Ctenodactylidae; genus Ctenodactylus; species Ctenodactylus gundi. The sequence continues at coordinate 43,894 of PVKB01005693.1, forward strand.
CATTCATTGGCTTTAAGTTTCACAAAGATTAAATGAAAATTCCAAACTGTTGATAACATTTCTGGCAGTAGTAGTTTCCTTCTCTATCCAATGTTTATATGTTCTTGTTGAAGTGATTTGTATGCTCTGAACACATTTCTCAGATTCTTAGAAAGGCAAATCAAGCATCACATCAAGGTAGAGTCTAGTAGGTAGTCAGAGTGTGCAGTGGTGCTGGGTCTGAGATGTTACCTAAGATAGGAACGTGGCAATTACAAAGGCAGGGATGTAGAGCGAATGTCAAAAAAGGCAGGCTAACTAACAGGGTACCTCGCAATGTAGGACAGACGGCAGGCAGCATCTGGGCAGGGGCTGTGATTGTGGTTGTGGACCTCTTCTGCCGGACTTAGTGGCGCTGCTGTTTTACAGTCATATCTTAGGCCCTCGGATTTGATCTAATGCCAACAAAATAGTTGTTATGTGAATGTGTACCAATTAATAAAGGCCCAATAGGTCTGGAAAATAAATATGCATGATCTATAGAAAAACTGTGAAAGATGACTGTAAGTGCCAAATAATTGGTGCTCTAGTCCTTTCTCTGCTTGCCAGGGGGAGTTCCCACGGCTCTCTTTCCTTTGTACTCTCAATAAGGTTACTTTCTACTTCCAAACTGCCTCTTTGTTCATGGTGTTCATTCTTCAGCATCGGCGGAACACGAACCCTGGCTTGAGCTCTCCAGCGTCAACATCGACAGAATGACTTCATACACGAAGTCCAAAATGCAAGTCCCATAGGAACCTTCAGAGATAGCAGATGAGCAGTAAGTGAAGGAAGAATAGAGAGTGGAAAGCGACAAGCAAGTCAGCCATTACCTTCAAGGGGGTGGAAGTCAGCACGTGGTCCTTTCCTGTGGTCCCAGCCCTCTGAATCCTCGGTTTGTGCTGTGCACTCGGGATCCCAGCTGCATAGCCCAGTGTCTGGCGGGATGCCCTCCCACTTGTGCTTCATCATCCTGAGATGCTGGAGGATTCCCCAGGATAGTCTGAACATTAATGCCTCATGTCCTGTGATTCTGAGCCTTGCTGAATCTTCCAGAACTTCTTTCTGTAAGACCCTGACTACCCAAGGTAGAAGGTGGCTGGGATCCTGATAATCTTGTCTTGGCAGGAGTGGAGCCCCTCCCTCTTAACCCAGGCCCTGGAGCGCCTGCAGCTCAGGTTTCACTCTACTCAAATCCCCAGTTTCCCCCCCCCTACCCCAAGACCCTTACCAGAAGTCACATGATCAGGTTTTGAGAGACCCACCATGCAAATTAGGCAACTTCCAGACCCCAAACTTCCTCTAATCAGTAAATGACCCTTGCCCTGTTACCCTGGCTGACCTTCCTCCCTTCAACTGCTTATAAACCTGGCCCCCATGGACAATAAGCAAGCTGTTCGCACTGATTCAGACTCCCAGGTGCTATTCTGTAGTACTGAGACGCTGCTCCCCGAGACTTCGCTTATTCCTGATCGCACATGGCCAGCGGTGGCTAGGGATCCCGAGACCTCGACATCCTTCAACTATTCTCACCCCTCTCTCTCCATCTCCAGTTGAAGATGCTCCTTAGAATCTGGTTCTTCTTTCTTTCATTCTGAGGAACTGGGGTTTGAAGCCAACCTAGGGCTTTCACTCTGAACTACATCCCCAGCCCTTTTTTATTGTTTATTTGAGATAGGGTCTCACTAAATCACTAAGTTGCTTCTGTGGTTTGGATCTTGAATGCCCCCCCCCTCCCCCCAATCCTCATGTACTGTTAATTGGGAGGCAGATTTTGGTTGGAAAAAGAGGATGTTTGGAGTTTGAACTAGAGGGATAGTATTTACTATTGACTTGTTGAGATTGGGGATTGCCCAAGGCAGAGTTTTCAGGTGTTTGTTATTGACTTTTAGACCATGAAGTGAGGGAGGGCACCCACCCTAGGGGGGAGACAGTTGGCAGCTTGAAGTAATTAAAGGAAGGAAGAAGAACGCTGTTAGAGTCTCCAGACTCACTTAGCTTCTGTCTGCAAGCAGGTGAGCAGCTCTCCTTCCTGCCTCTGTCCCTGCTATGTGCCTTCAACATCACCAACTGCACCATCAACGGACTGTGTGAGAGAGGCCTTCTGAATCTGTGAGCTAAATAAGTCTTTCCTCCCTTAATTTGTAGATGTTGGGTATTTTGTCACAGCAACAATAAGTAACTGAGACAGTTGTCCAGGCTGGGCTTGAACTTGGAATCCTCCTGTCTCTGCCTCGCTAAGTGCTAGGATTATAGGCCTGTACCACCATCCTGGGGACATTAGAATCTGTTTAAAGGTATTAAAAATAAGATGCAGAATGGCAAAAAGGATGGATAAAATGTCTCATTTTGGCCATCTCCAAGAAAAATAGAGAATATATCCACACACAAAAATATAACACAATCACAACCATACACATGCAAAAATGTCAAATACTCAGAAATGCTGTGTTAGCTCTGCAAGATAAAAATAAAAGCCAACTTGTGTTTTTGAAGGCTTGCTTTCTACCAGATGTTGGTCTTCTTGGAAATCTTTATTATTATTATTATTATTATTATTATTACTATCTCTATTATTATGTCTGTTCTATAGATAGAAATGTAGCTAAAGTGCTAAGTTTGTAATTGGCAAGCTAATAATGGGCTGAACTTTGCTTTGAATAAAGGACATGTGATTCAGAGTCCATGCTTTTATTGGCTAGAATACAACTATATTTTTATAAATGCTCAATATAAAATAAGTCCCTGAAAAGGAATAGCTGAACTTCTACAATAAACACAATCATTGGTAGTTTGGGGAATCGGTTACTTTCACTAACTACTCTTCACCTCCTATTGTGAGATTAGTGAGGGCCTAGCATATAGCAAGTGCTCAAACCATGATGGATGAATAAAATATTAAATGAATGAATAAATGACAAAGAAGACAAAGATAACATGCCTTTCCTACCTCAATCAGAAGCGGAGAAAATGGGATATTATTCTGCATATTCAACATGAAAATAATGCATCTTTTCTATTGAGTCTGTATGGAAATGCAAACAGGTGTTAGAAAACTAGTGTTACATTTCAACAAAATTCATTTAAGTAAACATGCCTTGACTTGCCATTGTTCCTTGAATGTGGAATGTGACATAACAACAGTCAAAAAACATAGAGTGAATTTATTGAGAATGCCACGAAAAGCAATTTGCACGGGGGGGGGGGGGGGATCTACAGAACAACAACTTGGCTGTAAAGGGATGTTTGGATGATCATAAGCCAGATTTTAAGTGAGATACTGAACAAGGCATCATAGGACTTAGGGTCCCTCAACTTTCCAGGAATCTTTCTTAGTGGTCACATTTATCTACCAAAGTAAGATCTGATAATCTCCCATCTTACTTAAAATCTCATATGCATGAACATATAAAAAATAGTGGGAGAAGTGACTCCATTTCCAGAGACTAATGGGACTTTGGGTGATTAGGATGTCATCGTCTGGATTCATTAGTTAAAATAAATGTGTATTCTGGCAGGGGGATATTTGTAGGAGGAGAGGTTATGCATGTTTTGGGGTAAAAATGCATGGGTAATTGCTGTGACTTTTTCAGTTTTGCTGTGAGGCTAAAACTCTAAAAATTAAAATTGTCTTTGAAAAATATGATATAGTCAGATTATTACAAAAATCGTCATTATCTTCAAAGTATATGGTTTTAAAAGTAAAGTTCTAAAATTTTTTAACATATCCTCTGCCTTTAGGAAAACAAATCTGAAAACGTTAATGGAAAAGGTGCCCTTGGATCCTTTAGGAATTACTTCTCCAACACAGCACTCATGGTCTGCTTTGTGGTTGCTGCGTTTGGTTTTTCTTCTCAATGAGATTTAATGGGCTCTTGGGGAGCAGACACCTCATTCATTCCCTCTGCGTGTCTCTGTACCTAGCATGGTGTTTTTCATATAGCAAAAGTTCCAAAAATGTTGAATTAGTTTAAATCAGCTCGAAGTTTAACGTGTAAAGTATGAAATTCTGTGAAGCCATTTACGAACAGTCCTGGTAACCATGAAGAGGAGAGCACGAGAGTGGGAGTGTATTCCTCTCCCCAGAATTCACGTGTTCAAACCTAATGATCGGCCTGGGAGTTTAGCTCAGAGGCAGAGTGCTTGCTTAGCCTGTGTGAGGTTCCCATGTTCAGTTTCTAGCACCACAAAACCAAACAGAAGATAATGACCAATGGGATGATATTAAGAAGTAGAGTCTTGGGAAGGAAATTAAATCACAAGGTTTCTTTTCCTTATTGATAAGACTGAAACTCATAATTTCCCTTACTTGTGGAATTTAGTGGTGGTTGGGGGGACCACATGAGTGTAGAAGGGAGACTATAAGACAAGAAGGAGGGATCTGGGAGAGGGCCCAGTAGAAGCTAAGGTCGGTAATGGGATAAAGATGACCAAGGTAGTGATTTTTATTGAAAAGTCAAGAAAAAGCATTCACAGAAGGAGATAGGTGTGTATAAATAGACAAACAGATAGATGGAAACAGAAAACAGAGGGAAGACTCGCGCAATGCTCAGTTTACTTGTTTCTCCACCTTCTGCCTTGGGAGGGATGACAGGGTTCCTTTCTCTGGAGGGTGTAGCCACGAGGTAGTGTCTTGGAAGCAGAAAGCAGCCTTTCACCAGATAAACAGGCAGCGCCTTGATCCTGGACACTTCCACCTCGGCCTCAAAACTGTGGACATTAAATTTCTGTTCTTTATAAAGTACCCAGTCTTCATTTTTTTCAGTAGCAATAAAAATGCTCAACCCTATGTGCCTACAAAATGAGATCACTAATTTTCTCAAAAACAAACAAACAAAAAAGGTGGATACCCAAAGTGAGAAAAACACAGCACTTAGGCTGGTCTGCTTTCAGGGCAACTGGCCATTTTGCTTCTGTGGTCTTTACCAGCTGTAACTACAGTCATAAAGTGATAGACTGAAGTGCATAATTTAATCAGTATCAGGAATTCTTGCATTTTCTGGATCTCAATTCATTTTATCCCGCAGGTGTAATGAAAGGAAAGATAGGGAGAAAGCTGGCGCATGAAGGCCCGGGACATACGGGATGGGAACGCTTGTCATGGAAGCCTGTCAAGGTGCTTCTAAGACTTCTCTTGATTTTTTTTTCTTTCTCCTTCAACACTACAGGTTCAGACTTCTTCTTTCATTACTGGCACTGAAAATCATATTGTATGACCAGGTCTTGGCAGTGTGGTCTTGGCAGTGCAGCTCCCTCACTTGTATAATCAGACTGTAGACTTAACTCCCTTCCACTCTCACTGTCCTCAGCTGTTCATATCCTGTCTCATGAGGCAATGTTTTTTCTCATTTCCAAAGCGAATTCCTTCACTTAGAGCTCTTCTCACTTCCAGTTTCCTTAAGGACTTAGCCTAGCAGTGATCTCACTCTTATCTGAAGTCTCTCTTCCTACTGTTTCTCATAGCACACGAACTTCTCATATCTTTCGTATAAAGAGACTCTTCCTAAAACCTATAAGCCTCGTTCAGATCTCAAGTGTGACTTTTATTTGTCCCCTACAGTGGTCTAGTTCCGAGACTCTGGGTCTGTACCTCTCCCAGGCTGCCCTCAATCCACCCCATGGTACCAGGGCCATGAGAGTCAAGCTGAGGGCATTGCTGATTCTGGACATTAGTTAAACACTGAGTGTTATTCAGGTTATAATCATTTCTTCTTCTCAGTCTGGAGCGTTTGACAAGTCAGAAGACAGATCATGGATGCGTGGATTTCCTTTCTTTTTCCCTAGCTTAATGATGCTACTTCCTTTTTATGTGGTATCATGTCGTTTGTTAGTAACACTAGAGTCAAAACTCAGAGGACGAGAGGAAAGGCAGTAAGAGCAGACTGCTCTTAGTTAGTGCTTAGTCAGCTTAGGCAGCAGTATGCTCTCTGTCCTGAAAATAGTTTAAATTTGACCCTTTTAGGAGATGACTAGTTTTGATATTCTTCACAGGCTCTACCAGGAACATAATTTGTTCTTCCTAGGTGATGTGCATTCCTCTAGTCTGTCCCTTACCCTGCCTTTGTAGGCACCACCCGACACAGACTCTCCTGCAGTCCCATGATACCTTCGGTTGAACCGCTTCTCAGGATTTTCCAATAACTGCAAGTCAGTTTTATCTCTTCCACACAACTTCCATGCAACCTATGGAAATGTTCCCTCATTCTTTGCCCAAAGTGACTTGAATGTGGATGAAGCCCTACATGGTGGCAGCTTTCTACCGTATTGTCAGAGAAGCTCTAAATAACTCAAATGGGCATCTGACACAAGACCAAAGTGTTATGCGAAATATACCAGACTGTCTGCATGAATCTGTTAACCTGTTAAGGGAAACCTCACCTTCCCAATCTCTGTCATAAGTTATCTCTCTAAACACACAGTTCTTTTATGCCTGTAGTGCATGGGAATTATAGAAGACTTGACACCTACTTTGAAATTCTTTTTGATAGTCCACGTATCCTAGCACCACCTTAGATATCTTAGCACTTTAATATTGGTTTAATTTCTAGAACCTAGATGTAAATTAAAAGTGGAATGGAAGAAGTAGATGAGTCAGTTGGACAGAAGAGATTGGATCGTTATATCAAGATTGAAATGCGGAAGTGTGGATGGGGGTAGAAGTATCCTGGGCCAATGGAATGTGAAACAAATACAGCAATTGAACTGACCTGGGTAGAGATGCGACAAGGTTGCCTTAAGGAAGAGAGAGGGGCCCCATCACCCACATTTCTCTGAAGCCTCCTTCATAGTTTGCCTGCATAAGGTTTAACTATGAGAGTGTCAGGAGAAACAGGGAATCACCAAACTTGTTTTTTCTTCAAGAGCTCATTTCATCAGTGAGAGGATAGGTCTGGGTCCAAGGCTGAGGAGTTATATCCAAGTACTCAGATCCCTTAGGTCTCCGCCTCCACGTAGGTGTTAGGTAGTTGGGAGGAGGGAAAAAGAGAAAGATAAAGGAGAGAAACATCTCTATTTTATACATGACCAAGAGTGATTTTAAAATAATAGTAATATATGCTGGACTATATAACATCCTTGTTTTAAAGGGTCCCAGAGTCTGAGAGAAGAGCCAGTTCTAGAGTCTGGCAGATAAATGCCCTTACCAGCATGCCACTGTCTTCAGGCCGAAGTTCATATTTCAAGTGATTCTTACACTCTAAGCATGGTACTTCCCAAACAACACCACAATCCTGCTTCCATGTCTGTTTTTGTTTCATGTCCTGAAAGTACAACGTTTCATCATTCGGACTCTGCCTGTGCCCCCTTCTGACCAGGTGTGCCCTGATGCCTAAGCACCCAGGCTTAGTTGTTTGTCTCTGGGGAATTTTTCTGTGGAGTTTGCTGTGCTGTAAATTTCAGTTATAACAGTGGAAGCACATGACCTAAGTCTTACTATGTGTCTGCCACCTGCTAATGTGTGACCTTGAGTTATTTACGTAACTTTTCGAAGCTTGATTTTCCCATTTTATTGTCTGAAAAAAGAGAATGATAATGTATATATATCTCATCTGCTTGTTAAAAGGATTAAATATAACAATGCTTTTGAAGCTTTTAAAACAATGCTTAAAACATCTAAGCTTTTTCATTGAATGTTAGTTGGTATTATTTGCAGCATTTATAGGACTTCCAATAGTACCCAGACTTAATAAATGGGCAAAAATGTATACACCCTACACCCAATTCTCAAAGAATGAGTTACATTGAATTTGTTCTATTATATAACTAAAAGCTCAGGAAAAAAGGCTTGGAGGTCCACTAAACCAGAGCAGTGGGACAGAATTACTCTCCAAAGCTGAGGGACCACTTCTGGGGGATATTGGTGTCTCCTTCTGTTCTGCCACAGACCAGTCATTCCAGCACTGAGCAGCTGGGGGCAGCATGGCCGGGCTAGAGGTAAATTGTTTGCAGGCCCAGAACTTTCTCCTTTTAGAAGAGAAAATGGCAAATAAATAAATAAAATCTGTATAAATTTAAATAATTGGAAGACAGCTTGACTGAAAAAGACACTTTTCTTTTTCACCACAAATGTCACCATCTGGACTTTTCCTTTTTTAATTTCTTTGGGACCTGACAAGTCACTGGGCTGATAGAATCACACCCAGTCAAAAATGACAGACACATCTCGGCAAGTGAGTGTGGGCAGTGTTCCAGGGTGGCCAGCGAGGACCCAGAAGCCAGAGGGAGGGCGATTTCCACAGCTCTCCCTTCTCCCAAACACAGAAGCTCCTGCAGTGCAATCCTCTGAAACATTCTGTGTGCCTGCGTGTGCGTGCACACATGCGCACGCACGCACACACACACACACTCACATGGATATGCATGTGCTTCCCAGATAACATTCAATTAACCTACTAGTTAACTCATTTTCCAGTAAAAACTAAAGGGCAGAAAAGGCCAGTCAGCAGACTGAGCTGCTATTAATAGACGACATGTGGCCACTTCGTTTCTGTATACTTCTTGGTTTCTCCTAAATAGCCCTTTGATGAACAAGGCAGGAAAGATCCGAGGAAAGGAGTGCAGTGAGTCTGTGTTCCTCTGCTGGTCAACTGAGAAGCTTCTTGTGGTCATGGGTCCACAGGCTGACATGTAGCTCTTGTATATAAGTATGCCTGCTCATGAAACCACTTTATTAAGTCTATTTTTGTTACTTCTATATTATTGTAGTTGTGATTGTCTGGAAAACACAGTGCTCTTCCCATAGATCTCATCAACACAATTTTTTTTTTTAAATAGGAAGATTAACCATTTTGCAAAATGTCTTATGTGGCAATTTATAAAGCTGCAGTCTTTAAGAATATTTGAATACTGTTTCTTTATTTAAAGGCCTTTGAATGTATCTGTGTGTGTTACATAGAAACGCATCTGTGTGTATATACCTATATATGTATCATCATTTGCCAGACTTCTGCAGTGTTCTATGCAAAATGCTATGGTCAGATCACAAGCTTAGCGTTCACTAGGACAGCCCTTTTCAGTCTTGCAAGTGTCTCTTTAGGATCTAAGTGTAGATTCTCATTTGGTTGTCTGCATTTAGAAATGCGATTTGCCAGTCCAACGACCATATTCTGAGTAGCAGAGTCAGAGGAACTAGCCATGGTTTTCGCACCAGAAATTTATAAGTTCTCCTGGGCTCATTCTCAGCTTCATACCGAATACTAGTTACTGACCAGAGCAATTGCTCCCTAATCTCTCTCGAGTTCACCAGCTGTCGCCACCCTCAAGGCCACGTGTTCTGTTGCATATCCATCACGGTAATAGGTAAGGATGGTCTACAGATAGCTTTTCTGTCTCCACTCTTGCTTTTTTCCCAACCATATTTAACACTGAGTCGAGAATGATATACTTAACTTACACATCAGATCCTAGTCCTCTCCTGCTTAAAATCCTATATGGCTTCACATTGTTCTTAGGATAGCATCCAAAATTGATACTGTGTTCTGTAAAGTTCAGCAGGATCCATAATTTTTCTGTCTCTGTAGCAACATCACCCAGACTTCTCCATCACAGGATTTTATCCATGGTGGCCTTCCTTTGGCTTCCTGAGTAGTAAAAAGTCGTCTTGCTAACTCAGGACTTCAGCTTGACATTTCAGCCCCCTCACCTGACACTTTCTTTTTCTGCCCTTCTCTTCCCTCTTTACCCTCCCACCAGCTGCTCCAAACCTCCACATCACTTCATCCTTCAGGTCTCAGGCAAGATTTATGCTCTTCAACTAAGTTTCCATAGAGTATTTTAAATGCTATTGGCGGTCCTCACCTTTTGCTCCCGTGGTTCCTATTAGTAATTCTTTTTTTTTTTTTTTCATAGTTGATGACTCATTGTAAATTCTGTTGGGACAGGAGTGAAGTGTGCCTTGTGTGGCATTGGGTCACCAGCTCATGGCTCAGTATGTGGTGTTCAGAAGCCTCCTACTGAGTGTTACGAATGAATGAATGGAAAAAGAAACAACTGGTAGCAAGGACAGTACCAGTGGTGCATAAGGTTAGAGCCAATAGTGAGTGAGCATTTCCTTGGGTGGGGATGGGTAGGACTTTGGGTCAGATATTGGTAATCACATTGGATATGGGTGGGTGGGAGAAGTACATGTGCAGGGTGTTGGAGCGGGAGTCGGTGTTTGCTAAGGAACTGTGAGATGTGGCCTTCCAAACAGCAGAAGGACATGCCAGCAGGGACCAAACGTGGAGCATCTTTTATGCTACAACAAATAATACGGTGTTTAGCCTACATGGGGTGGAACAGTTTGGATCTGGAATGTACCCTAAAACTCTCATGTATTTGAATGCTGTGGAACACTGATGGTACCATGTGCTGTTAAGAGATGGGGTCTGGCTGGAAGGGGTGGAGCACTGGTGCTTGATCTGGAAGGGACAGATCGCCTGCATGTGACCTGGTAGCATGGATGCTAGCTCTGCCCCTCCGTGTTCACTTGGATTTCTGTCTTCCATGCCATGAACAACTCTCCTCTGGCTACACCTCTACCGTGTGCTTCTACCATTGCCAGCAAATATCTCTGTTGAAGCAATATTAAGTATGGGAAGGATAAATAATTGATATCGGATGGTTATGAAATTCAGGCTAGTCCAGTTAAGGCATAAAACAAAACCAGATACAGTTTTAGAAGACAGTAACATTTTTCTAGCTTTCCTTGAAGCTGCAGCCTAAGCCTGCTACCTGCTCACAACCAATTACACAGACTTTGGATTGCGGATGAGTCTCTTAAAGAAGCAGCAGCACCTCATCGATGTAGACTTCATGCATCCGTCTATTCAGGAATTTGTATTGAATGCTTGCTCTTTGCCGGGACTGTCAGAAGTCTCAGATGTGCAGCACACAGCAAAACAAAGATATCTGTCCCATGGAGCTTACACTCTACATTGGGAAGAAAATAAGGAAACACATGAATCATATGATATGTCAGAGGTTGGTAAAACTGAGATAGAAAAAAATAAAGCAAGCACAGTGTATTGGAATGTGCTAGAGGAGGAGGAAGATCTTGAGGATGTACAGTTGTAAACGGTGTGGGCATGAAAGGTGTCACAGAAAAGGTAACAGTTGAGCAAGGACCAGAAGGAGGAGATGGCACAGCCATTTGGCTCTGTGGATAAAGCGTGTTTCAAGCATTGAAAATATGAAGGTGGCATTACAGTGGTGGGGTCATCTGGGGCTATGCCCTGTCCCATGGCAGCGAGTCACAGCCATGGCATAGGGGCAACTCAGGGGGAATGTTCTTACCAAAGGATTCCGTGGCATGATATTGGTTTGGGCTATTGCTGGCCTGAGTTTTACCTTTCTGTCTTATGAATCCTCCAGCCTTTAAGTGATTCTCCGAGCACCCTATGATCTTTTCACTAAATACCTATTCTTAGGATAGCCAGGAGTGTTTAACTAAGAGCCCTGATGGGTTGCAGTGAGTTCCTGATCCTCAGGGAGCTGAGGTCTCTGAAGTTAAGAGGAAAATGCTGTCCCACTTCTCTTACCCCAGCTCTTGTTCAAGATGGCCAGAAAAGCGTTTAGCTTCTATGTCATGCTGCCAGCTCGCTTGCCCAGAAGAAATGGAATAGCACATATATTTCTAAGCATGAACAGATAGAATCACAGACATGAGATAAAAATGAGAATACAAAGGGCTTCCTTTGAAAGTGGCACTTTCATGTCAGAAAAAAGAAGGACAATAGACCCAGTTAAAATACATGGGTACGGCATCGTAGCTTTGGGATAACGGGACAAGAATCAAACCGTCACACTCATGTGAAGAATGGGGGAAATGCTAGGGGCGAGCCATCTGCATCCACTAGAGAACACTTATTTTCTCAGTTCTGACTCGTATCATTGCTTCATATTTTAATAGCACTGAAATTAGTTTGTACATTATCTTCAATTGCACATATAATAGTTTTTATATTACCTGTTATAGTATTTGTTTTATAACATATGCTATTACATTTGTGGTGCACCCACCAATGAGTGGCATTGGCAACTCCACGAAACAGAAAGGGGTATCACCATGGATGAGGGAGGCTATCTGGACTCATTCCTTGCTCTAAGGGGCACATATATGGTTGGCTTCCAGAGCTTGGTGAAGAGATGGGGGAGACGCCGGTACGGGATGTACAGCAGGATGTTTTCTGATGTGGATCCTCTCGGGAATACTGTGGGAACTGAGCCTAAGGCTCAGTAATGTGGTAAAGCCACTAACACGGTAGTGTAGGGACACCCCACAGAAAGAACTTCTTACTCAACAGACACAAAGTAGCGGAGAATCTCTAACTCTGGGGGTGGGAGGGATTTGCGTCCAAAAGCATAAAGAGAATCTCATTGGAAAAGACAGATTATTATATGAACCTTATGAGGAGCAAATCTGTTTCTCTCATGGGCTTCAGGAAACAAAATTAAAACTGTGGTAGTATAGAATTAAAAACTTCAGAGCACCACCGCCCAGCCATAAGGGGTACTAGGCCTACAACAGCAATAAGGGTATTCCAGAGCAGACTCTTGGGTTGTATCATAATCTTGTTAATACTGTTGCTTGGTGCGCAATGCCAGGCTTGGCATGTTATTTGAAACCCAGGCAAACCCTCACCTTTGACATACTTAAAACTTCCCCCAAATATGACTGGTAGTACCTGCTTGCTCTTCATCTCAGTGAATGACCCCAAATCTAACTCATCCCACAGCTGCTGACCACGATAAACCTAAATCCCGCCCCCCTCCTTACTAGTCCTTGCTTTAAACCAGCCAATCCACATTGCTCAAGGGAAGGCCCAGAGGCAAAAGTCCAGCAGCCTTGATACAGGCATGGTCCTGCATTCTCCTTCTCCCTTTCTTTCACAGTTCTTATCGCCAGGCATCCAGTGGGCCTCCAGCCAGCATGCTTACCTCTCTTGGACCTGTGAGTAATAGCAATGGTCTCGTTTCATGCAGTCTGTTTTCACCTCATCCTTGCATCTCACCTGACACACTCTTATAGCCTGCTTCATCGGAACTTTCTAGACAGTGGCTCTCGTGGCTTACGACCACTCTCAAGAAACAGATGTAAGACCAAGTTAGAAATAGGAGTCACCATGGCTTCACTTCTGCCCGTGATACAGCCTGAGCAACAGACATTAACTTCATTTTTCTCCATCACTGACTCTGATTCAATGCCCCTTTCAGGCCGAGCTTGTTGTCTTTGGAACAGTCTTGCCCTTAAACCCAAGACCTGCTCATGGAACCATAAACGTGCCACCTGAGCATCTTTGCACCATCCGTGTCACTTTGGGATTCCTCATCTGTGGGATACGATGAATTCTAGTTGCTTTCCCACACCAGCGGTGCTGTGACTTTCACCATAGGTAACTGGGACTCTTCTTACTAAACAGATACAAAGTTGATGTAAGATAGGCAACCGATGGGCTCTTATCTAAAATGCGAGAAATTAACAAGCAGCTTCTTACTGAGGGGAGGTGAGCTGATTGAATCCTTCTGTCTGTTTCCAGGTTTTCTTCATCTCAAAAGCCAGTTTGAGAGAATGGGGCAAATGACATCTACTTACTGCCTGTATTTACTGCAAACAAACATGAAGCCTCACAGATTCCTTTCTCATCACTGTGACTCAAAACCTGACATCCACAACTTAGAGAGGAAAGATGTATTGTAGCTTACACTTTCAGAAGGTCACAGTCCACTCACAGGTGGGCGGCTGGAAAATGATGGAAGCCCATGGCAGGGCTGGAGCTGGGGCAGGGCCAGAGCCAGAGCTCCAGGGCAGACATCCTCACAGCGTGGGGGTACAGGGAGAGACTGGGAGGAAGAAGGGAAGACTAGCACACGGCCCTCCGTCCGGGTTAAGCCCCAAGTACTCCCCCTCTTCCAGCCAGGCCCCACTTCCCTGCCCTGCACAGTGTCCAGGAGACATGAGGCATTTGGCAGACACCCTGGATCCAAACCACCACACAGGTACAAAAAAGCAAGCATTTATTTAGCTTATACCTTGGGTGGTGAGTGTTACCTAGTCCCTGCTGGGCCTCACTGACTGCCCCATCTGTCTTATCCTGCTCCTTGACCAGTGGCATCTGTTCACTGCCTCTGTTACCTCGCTGCAGAGCAGATACCTGCGAAATCTGCAGGGCACACCCCATCAGCACTTCGCCTGGTGGCATCTGGGGCAGACTCTGGAATTAGATCCATCCAAGTGGGAATCCTGCTTGGCCTTAGTTTTCTTCTCAGAAAAATGAACTAACAGCGCCTCTCCTGCTGTACTTGTGTGAAGAGTTTCTGGGCCACACCATGCAAAGGTACCTCACACAGAGGGGCTGGCGCCCTAAAAACGGGCTACCGTCTGGTTTTATTTCCCAAGAAATGTGTTCCGAGGCAGCCACATCTTCAGCCACACATAAATCTCCTCATCAGGTATTTCAGGATTAAAGAACAAACGTAACAATTTGACTCCTGGTTTTCCACGGAGCCTTCATTTAAGTAAAAAGTAGAGTTGTGACATCCATATAATGAATGTGTGATTTGCCTGTGTGGTGTAGACAGGTGGGAGTACGCTGGGGGGAAATGGAACGGAGCTAATAAGTTCCTGTCTGTGATCTGACCTGTTCCCCGCCTGCCTGGCTGCATATTCATGTCAATTTCTTCCCAGTTACCTAGGGCAAGAAATGAAGAGGAAAAGATCTTTAATCATTTTTTATTCTAATTGAAACATTTTCCTTGCAAGTGGAGAGAGAACAGGTGCCTAACGAGCCCACATGATGATTCACAAGGTAGTAGATATCGCCACAGATATAATTAAACTGGAAGATCAATGAAAATTTCCTTTTTGGACCATTGCCAGATCTAACCAGACTGGGATCCAGCTAACTACATTTATGCACAGCGATATTCAGAAGTATGTACTCACACAGGTGTGCCTCACAATATTGTCTCATGATAAATTAAACAGCCACAGACCCACACACCCGGTATGACTTATTTAGAAAACAGCTCCATTTCTATGTACAGTTAATGATCCTGGACTGCAAACATTATCTTTCAGAAAGGCAGATGGGTGCAGCATCGCACCTAGGCTCTCTTTCCTTTTTCCTTTATTACATTTTTCATTTTTGGTATATTAAAAAACAACCATATAAATAAACACCGTCCCTGAGGATCAAGGCTTGAAAGAAAACAAAGAAGAGGAAAGAATTGGAAGGAAGGAAAGGAGAAAAGATGTCAGCTGTGGACCGAAGCATTGCAAATGCATGTATGAGTTCCCCTGTGTGGCTCCAGCAACTGAAGAGTGCTTACTCCAGGGTGTCTGGCCTCTTTGGGTCTTGGGATTGTTGGATTCTTCAGGCCTGCTAATCAGCCCATTCCTATCTTGAGGATCCAGGGTTCTTCTGATAAAGGGAACAAAGAAAGAGCTTATGGGAAAGGATTAGCGTAGAAGACTGGCCACAGGCAAATTTGATAGGCCTTATGGAATTCTCACAAGCTGGCATTCTCTGAAATTTCCTTACCTAAAGAGCAGTGGTTTTTGCCACCAAACAGTTGAATATAATGCTAATAGCTTATAGGAAAAATCAGTGCTTTGTGCATAATCCAGTTAAGAGAAGACAGTAAAAATTGTAATCCAAATACTCCCCCTCGTAATTTGCAAAAGAAAAGAAAAATACAGGAGAATTACAACAGAACGTGAACTCTGTAGTAAGATCTTTAATGATTACTTTAGACATCGACATTTTCTTTGGTTGTTTGGTTGGTGGGTTTGTTTTGTTTTGTTTTGTTTTGCTGAGTCACACTAACTGCTTTGACTATTACAAAATCTCAGTAGCTAAGAGAACAAAGATTTGTCCTAAGTCACATGAAGTTTGGTCTAAATTTTTCTGTTTGGGCAATTCATCCCATAGCCGACTGAACAGACCTGGTTTCCTGATAGCTTAATTATCTCAGAGATTTTCAGGGAACCTCTAACATGGTTGAAGTTTTAAGTTTATAGCCAGGACTGAAAGTGATGCTCATTCCATGGGCCAGAACTCAAGTTAGATGCTTTGTTTCCTTTTATAACCCATTGTTTCCTAGACTGTCTGGAGAAGCGCATGGAGCTTCAGGCCTTAAAGCTAGAAAAGGCCTTCTTAAAATACAATGTTAGCCTCTTATACCCATATGAGAGGAAATTTCTAGAGAATATTATAAATTAATTTATTTAGTTCATTCATTTTTTTCACATAATTTCTCCAGTGGCTGTTCTGACTTCTAAAATGGTCCTACATTCATCAGTATTGAAGGCAATATGGAATTTCTTTGTGCTCTTCCATCGCATCTGCTAGTGTTGGGCATATAGTTGCTGCTTCATAAATATTTGTTCCTCAGCATGGTGATACTGTGTCTTTAAAGGACGTCTATTGAGTCAAGCGTGGTGGTGCAGACCTCTAATCCTGAGGAAGAAGGATTTCAATTTTCACTTCTGCCTGGGCAACTTGGCAAGACTCTGATTCAAAATAAAAAATAAAGTAGGCTTGGGATATAGCTTAGTGGTAGAGAGCCTCTGGGTTTGAGCTCCAGTATTAGAAAAAAAAAGGGGGGGGGGGCGGAGGGAGAGGGTATGTACATCCATGAAAAAATATCTAAGAGAAAGAACTGATCAGAGGGTAGACAGTGACCCACGTAGTCTCAGCATCAGGCACAGTTCTGAGTGCTCAGGGTTTAGTGGGGGAGGAAAACAGACATTATTTACTGAAATCTCAGCTGATACTCACTCAGTTCAACTTGGTCTCCAGACTCTCTACTTCCTGCCTCTGTGCGTTATGTGGGCATGATTACTCATCCTACTTAGCCTCTTTTTGAGTTGTCTTCTAAAACACACAAACAAAAAAGAGGCTGTTGCAATAATCTGATACCATTCTGCATTGCTAGGAAATGGTTATATAGCAAGAACAAATGGAAATAAAGGACAAAAGGAAATAAAAGACTCAGTGATAAACTTTTCAAAGAGCAGGTTAATGGGGCATGTATGTGGAGGGCAAACCAGCTGGCTTTAGCAGGTCATTATTTGTCCTTTCTTCAGAAAGATTTATCCTGTGATTGCTGCTTCTGGAAATGAGGTGACAATGATGGAAAATGCAGGGCAGCTCAGCAGAAAGGGTTTAGGATAGCCATAGTCACATGAGATGAGTTCATCAAGATTAGTGTCATAGCCAGAAACTACTGAAAGAATTTATGATGATGAGGTCATTATAAAGGATTCCAAAAAATGCAATTAGTTGGCTGCAGTGACATCATTTCTCACAGAACCCTCAACTCAAGAGAAATAACTGCATTTTTGGTGTAAGTAAACCTTGGTTTTTCCTTTGTAGAGGAAAAAAAGTGATTTATTTTTATGTAAAGTAAGTCTTTTAAGATTCTTCCAACTTTGTCACTTAGAGAATGGTGTCTGAATGGCATCTCCCTCTATAAACTGCTCTCAAGCTGCACTGAGGTGATCTTCAAGCTGACTCCTAACTTTTATTTCTTCTGCAAAGTTAGTGTGATGAACTTCTTCCCACAAGAGCACCGAACCAGTTCCCATTGTCGCTGCATCTCCCCCAAAGTGTCTATATGTTCTGGCCATATTACCTTGGCCTTTTCTCTTTATGTATGTTTTTTGTTTCTAGATAGCAAACCCTTTGAGGTCAGGAAGAGTCTTCCTCATCTCCGTTACCTCCCATGCCTTCCTAAGAGATTGGTGTCTGTGGTAGTCCAGACTTGTGAATGAGACCAGTGTCTGTGCACACACAGCCCCTTCTTTTTACCTAACACTCATTTGAAGAAGGGACAGTCTTATTCCTGGTGGAGGGCAACAAACTTTCAGTCAAAGGATACAGACTGAATGAGAGCTTGTGGGCTACACAGACTCTGTCAAAAATGACCACCACTCCTGCAGTAACCCAGAAGCAGGCAGAGATAATATGCATAAACAAATGAGTATGGCCACATGCCAAGAAAATTTTCTTTATGGACAGTGAAATTGAATTGCACATACTTTTCACATACCACACAATGTTAGTTTTATTTTATCTTCCTTTTTCCCCCAACTATTTAAAGATGTAAATAGTATCCTTGGCTTGTAAGATACACAGAAACAGGTGGTAGGACATGTGGCCTGTGAGCCACAGTGCGCTGACTCCTGGACTAGATTGTGCTGGCACTGGTCTTGATGGTGGGAATTAATAATTATAAGAAGCTGCTGCTGGAAGCCTCTACTCCATTTCCTTAGCCCGTTCGCTAGTGCTGTAGTTGGCCCATTTTTGGATAGGGAATTACCGCTTTATGTGGCTATCTCCAAGGGCACTGTATTGAATCAAGGTTATGGGATTCTTGAGCTAGATGCACATATCGTTTTAGGACCAGAGAGTTATAATTTAAATATTAAAATAGAAGAATAAAATATAATTCCTGATTTATAGCAAACTATCTTAGAAACTTTCAGTAATCCTTGTCATTCAGTCATTTGACAAAGCAAGAATTCCCGCTAATATGACACCAGGTCATGTACATACATTAAACCAAAATGCACCAAAGATTCTGTTATTGTTGAGAGATGTGATTAAAAAAAGAACAAGAACATCTGCTTGTATAATTTGAAATGAACATTTATATTTTAAATATATTGTTGATAATTTGTGTAAAATATGATAATTTTGCAACACAAAACATACACATAAAAAGAGTCAGTAACCTGATGTAAGAAACTACACAACACAACGTTTTTTTAGAAAGTTAGAATCCTTAAAGAATTTGAGTTCTAGCCTTCAATACACCTATTTATTGAATTCAAGAAAAGATAAACCAAGAAAAAGAGAAACCCTGTGAAGGAGGGTTATTTACAAGTAAAATATGCACTATTTCCTCTGGAAACCTACTGTTTTAGAAAGTTTGTATTAGCCAAAAATCCAGGCTATCTAGTCAAAAGACTTGAGTTCAAATCTAGGCTTTAGGGCCTATTAAATGTGTAACTGGGAGAAAGTTGCTTAACCTCTGAGCTTTAATTTCTGTCCTTAAAAAATGGGAATGTTGATAATGATTGGGGGTACAAGTGATAAAATGTATATAAATTAAACATCATTGTTCCATTATATGTACAGGATGATTCACTAAATAGTAGTTGTCATTAATACATTTGTCAGAAAAAAATACAGACCATTTATGCAATGAGGTGGCATACTTTTCAGAGGCATACTAGAAATATTTCTTTTTTCTTTTCTTTCTTTCTTTCTTTTTTTAAAATTTAACCCAGTGTCTTCATACTGAGCCATAAGCCCAGTCCATTCTTTGATTCTGTGACAAAGCCTTGCTAAGTTGCTGGGTTTCCCAGACTGGGTTCTAGTGGTGGTCCTCTTCCGTCAGCCTCTCCGAGTGCTAGGTAGTAAGGCCTGAGCCACTAGACCTGGCATGGAATCCCTAACACAAGGCGGTGTTGAGGTTTTGAAGGATGCATTCCCTTGCTGGGGCGTGGTGCGTGGTGATGGTTGCCTGTTTCCTTGGCAGATACCATACTACTTTGATTTTCATGCTGGCTCTTTTTTTTCTTACATTGGGTGCTCCAGAACATTCTCTGGAATTTTTATTGAAGTTGTGCGACTTTCCTTTACCTATTATTTTGTTATTCTGTCTTAAGTTTATTTTTCCTCATTATTATTCCTTCTAATTTTCCTTTTGCTTATATTATAGGCTCATTATAATTTATCAAACTCTTACTTAATCAAAAGTCTCTGATTTCAAATTCTTTTTAATCAAGATGCTGCTTGTCTACCTGACTAAAAGTTGATGTGCTGAGAAAAATAGTGGCCGGACAGTTACAAATCCTTGTCCTGTAAACTGCAGTTAAGAGCACAAACTTAAGAATACCTCAGAGTTGTGTCAGGAAGACAGGAGAAACCACTTAAGGCCCAGTCTGCCCACACGTCACTGGTGTGGTGAGAAAAGAGGGTTTAAAATCGGAGTACCCAGGTTCAGGAGGCCTCTCAGTTACCCCAGGCTATGGGAACTTCAGAAAGTCTCAATTCAGTGTATCGGTCAATAAAGTGGGAGAGATCATGATACTTACCTCAGACAGATTAACATTAATAATAATAAAATAATCACTTTTTATGGTACAAATAACCAGACATACTGCTCCAGGCTTATTGTAATGACATTTTTTGTTATTCATCTCGTATGTACATATATCCGTAAGAAATAAATAATTTTGTGGTGGAAAGAATCTAACCATTTATCTGACACTAACTTGTTAACTTGGGAAAATTTTTTGAAGTATTTAAGTAAAGTAAATTAGAAGTTTATCCTTGTCTCTTCTAGGCATAGAAGGTTGGTAGTTCATAAGGACCAGGAGATAGACCTGAAGGGCCAGGCTGGCAAGAGTCTGGAGAAGCAAAGTAGTGAATGTGTGACCCTGAGGTCAGCAGGGTCACTTTAGGTGGGGGGACAGTGACTCCAAAGATGGGTCCCTAGGTCACAGAGTGCGTAAGCTCAAGGGAGGGTTGTTTAACACAGAGCCTGCAAACCACCACAACAGACCCGCACACAGAACAACCAAAAGAAATGGTCCCAGATGAGTGTCACCTTGTATAACAGAGGGAAGGGCTGGACAGCATCTTTTATGTACACAAGAAGGAGAGAAGTAGAGAAAGTTTAGGGGGAGACGCGCTCCTGAATGGGCTTCGTGCCTCTTCTCCTTCCTCTCTAATCCATTCTGCATGTGGCCAATGGAGGGATCCTAAACTCAAAAATGGTCTTCCCCCTCTCAGAGTGGTTGATGATGATATTTACTATTATTATTATTTAGCAACTTTATTTCTGTCTGTTTGTCAAACTCTGTTGTAAATTGAATTGTGTTCCTCAAAAATTTGTATATTTCATTAACAATGCCCAGTAACTGAATGTGACTGTATCTAGAATTAAGCTTGCTGGAGATAGAATTAGTAAAGGATGAGCTCGTTAGGGTAGTCATAACTTAGTAAAACTTATGTCCTTATGAAAAGGAGAAATTTGGAACCAAAGATGAGCTCACAAGGAGAATGTCATGTGAAGGTGATGGCAGAAATCAAGGTGATGGTTTTATTGCACAGAGAGCACCAAGATGGCCTGGAAGCCTCATGTGCTGGGGTTGGGGTGGGGGGTGGTTCCTGTACATATTCTTCCTCACAGCTCTCTGAGGAACCAGTCCTGCCAACACCTGATTTCAGACTTCCAGCCTCCAGAACTGGGAAACAACAGATTTCTGTTATCGAAGCTACTCAGCAAGTGGGTGTTACTTTGTGACAGCAGCCCTAGCCCCTTGTTATGATTGCTTCAGTTAAGCTGTCCTCTGAGCTCTTCCCTCTGCCTTCTTTGTCTCTGAGATCTGCTTCTCTTCTGAGGTCCATAGCCAGTGGGCCATGCTGAGCCTTTTATCAGGCAGACCATGCCCCCAAATCAGGACACAAACCCATATCCCCACCACTCAAGATATGGAGTTCTGATACTATTTCTGCTGGGCAGTCACCTTCTTAGAAGCCAGTTTCCTGTTTTATTATCATCTTTTTGTTCTAACAATGATCACAGTGCCTATCTATAGGCCAGCATATTTGTTGAATGAATACCAAAATTACTAAAGTAGTCATTTTCTATTTTTTTCTCTTTGGCAAAGGGAAGATCTTGAGGGCTTTTGACCTTCCTGCTGCTTTCTTTTACCAGTACAACGTGCAGTTTGCTCGGGAAGCATCTGGTTTTGGATCACATTACTCTCTAAATGTATATTCTTAATGAAAATGATCGGTGTAGATCAAGCTGACATTAACACTAAAGATACAGAGGATTGCTTGGGTGTGCAAATGGAAGTGGTTTGGTGCCAGGGGATAATGAACACATGAGAATTAGGAGTGCATTATTAAACTGAGGGGATGAAACTTGTCATTAGTTCCCACTGCTTTGGGGAGTTATTGTTAATAGCTATTTGAGTGAGGAGACGAGAACATGTGGGGAGCAGGATGTGAAGAAACAATGTGTAGATAGCGTCTGCTTGCTGAGACATGTGGTATTTGAAATTGATCATCCTGCGGCTTTTGTCGAGAGACTAGTGATTTTCAACTTATCTGTTTCCCCAGCTCAGTCAGAGGTGCGAGCCTCTGACGACTTGGTGGGTTCCTCCCAGCGTCTGCAGGAGGCTTTGATTTCCAACGCAGGGGGAAGTTCACATGCCACACTTGGGTGCCAGACCTTGAAGAAGGATGATCTGTGTTTATCCAGGGATGGTCTGTTCATGTAAAGAATGCTGATAAATCTGCCTTAGCCCATAACACTATAAGCGGGGTGGCTTATGAACAACCAGAAAAGTGGACTTCTCCAAGCCGCTCTGGAGGCTGGGAAGTTCAAGATCAACTACTTGGAATTCAGTCTCCAGTGTGCATCTGCGTCCTCGTTGGTGGCTGTCTTCTTCCAGTGATCTCATGTAATGAAGGGAGATGGCTGGCTCTCTGAGGTCTTGTTGGAAACATAGTAATGTATTCATGCCCTGAAGTCACTGCTTCCTGGTGATACCCAATCTGTTGGGGCTAGAATGGCAATATATGAATTTTGGAAGAACGTAAACATTCAGACCACGGATGAACCAAACTATTTTTAGAGAAAGAGGTACTACTTTTGTTTAAGCCAGGGATACAACATAGTCTAGGTTAGTCCTGGGTTTCCAAAGAACATCATCACTATTGATTAACTACCTAAAGTCCAGTTAGAATTTAACTATAGTCAATTAGCATTCACCAAGTACTACCTTACCAGGAAGTGCTCTTTTCTTTATATAACTTCATATATAACAAAAAATTTTTCTTCATAAAATCCAACATATTAAGTTTGGAGGAATTGTGATTAGAGTGCCTACCAAGCAAGCACGAGGCCCTGAGTTCTATTACTCAGCACTACATAAGTTGGGTGTCATGGTGCCTGCTTGTAATCGTAGCATTCAAGAGACTGAGGCAGGAGGTTTGCTGTGAGTTTGAGGCCAGCCTGGGATACATAGTGAGTTCAGGACCACCCTGGACTACAGAGCAAGACTCTGTCTCAAAAGAAAAAATAATTCAACAAAATTGTTTTGACTTCTGAAGCTTTACTACATGACACAATATTTTTTAATATTGTTTTTAATATTCTTGGATAAAAATAATGAATTGCAAAATGTATGCTGTAATCCTCCCAATATTCACCATGGATAATTAAAACAAATAAGCAGAGAAAGAGAATAGACAAGTGATTAAAAAATTAAGCTACTCATTAATGGATATCCTAAAGGCAAATTTAAATTTCTCACCAGAAAAAAATGAAAGTTCATGGAAGTGGTGATGTGACAAAGTATGTGGAATTTGGAATAAATTAGCTTTAGTTTGAATCTCAGCTTGGCTTTAACGGGTGGATGACTCTCAGAGAGTCATTTCACAGGCCTGAACAACAATCCTCTCTTCTATGTAATGGGATTAATATTTATAAGATTTTAGTGAGGATTGGATACCATAATACCTGGGAAGTGCTGAGCATGGAACTTAGCTCATCAATGTTTAGATAAAAGTAGTAGTTGCTATTAAATCATATATGCTTTGATTTTTACTACCAACCATTTAGATAAATTGCAGTTATTTTTAAGCATTATTTTTGTGTAGTGGTTCTGGTGCATTTTTGAATATACCTCATTTCCCTTAAAAATACTGTAGAGTGCTGGGTGTATAGATTAGCAGTTAGAGCATTTGCCTAGCAAGCACAAAACCTGGGTTAGATCCCAGGTACCATGTAAGCTGGGTGTGGTGGCACACACCTGTAATCTTGGCACTCAGGAGGCTGAAGCAGGAGGATTGAGGTATGTTCAAGGCCAGCCTGGGTTATATAGTGAGTTTAGGACCAGTGTGGATGATAGAGTGAGACCATGTTTCAAAAAAAAAAAAAATACAGACACA
Organism: Ctenodactylus gundi; assembly: GCA_004027205.1. Classification (NCBI taxonomy): domain Eukaryota; kingdom Metazoa; phylum Chordata; class Mammalia; order Rodentia; family Ctenodactylidae; genus Ctenodactylus; species Ctenodactylus gundi. The sequence goes on from PVKB01005693.1 coordinate 67,869, forward strand.
CTGGAGTTTGTTTTTTGTAATATATTGAGTGTCTGTAAGTTAACAATATCAGAAATTCTTATGAAGTTGAAAGAAAAAGTATATCTTGTTGCATATGGTTTAGTTTTTTGGTTCAGCATACTGAAACTAAACTGTTTAGAAAACATATAGCAGAAACTTAGTAGAATTTAATTTGAAGAAGAATCAGGAAGTCTTCTAATAAGCATTACAGACATGAAGTTTTTGATCTCTAAACCATATCAAGGAGAAAACAAATTATTCAGCTGTTGATTTCTTTGGTCTAGAGTCTTTGTCATAAATTTTCACCTTAATGTTCCCTAAATGACCAGTAATATTCAGGAAGCCTACATGCTGTGGCCCATGAATGGTTGAGCAAAGTGCCACTTGCAGGCAAGGTACAATCAACAAGACATGTTAATTAATTTTTTATGGTTCTTATATACCTGTCTGTCTAGTTACTTTTTTGTCGCTGTGACTCAATACCCATCATACACAAATTAGGAGAAGAAACGGTTTGTTTTAGCTCACGGCTTCAGAAGGTCACAGTCCGTTCATGGGCAGCCGGCAACAATGGAAGGACATGGCGGAGGTGGAGGTGGGGGCAGCTCCCCACAGCCTAGCAAACAGGAAGCCAAGCCAAGTCCAAGAGGAGGAGTGAAAGTTGTGTTTATCCTTGCAGGCCTGTCCCAGTGATCCACCCCTTCTGGTCCACCCTCAGTGTTCCACCCGTCCTAGGCTTAAGCCCCCACTACATACATGTAATTCAACCCACATCTCTGTAATCCAGTCCCCATGCCTGTCTTCCACCACACATCGATAATCCACCCCTCCCGACCGGGCCTCCGTCCCCTAACAGCACATGGTTCCATAGCTAATCCATAACGTCAGAATGCATAAGACTTTTGGGAACATTTCATATTTAAATCACAATAACTGTCCAGAGAGGATTCTTTCTCAGCCGAGAGGCTTATCAGAAAATGATTCTTCTCATCTCCAGGAGTGTAGTGTGCATTGCACTATAGTTATATATGAACAACTATATATGGAAAAACCTAGTCAGTACCTTAAGAGGTACTATGGCTTTTGACAGGGGCAACTTGCCTGAAGAAAATGGAGAGGAGAGTAGAAAGATTCATGATGGGTGGATAGAGTAAAGATATCTTTAGAAAATGTGAAAGACTCTTTGACAGACCAAAGAGGAAGGTGGTGACTGGGAAGAGGAGGACGGTACAGGGCCAGTCATGTCGAAGCAGCTCTTGGTGAGGGCTGGGACTCTAGGTGTCATGGGGAAAATGCAGTAGGAGAGGAGCACCTGAGGATCTCTAGAGGCACACAGACGCTGCAAGCAATACCATTTTGGTTTTTAAAAGAAAGACCAGTATGCCATTTGAGACAAAAAGATAGCTGATGGAACTTAGCCTGAGTTTGGTAGAGATACAGTGCCATACAAGATGACCCATGTTTCACACAGGTGTAGCTCTACACAACTCAAGGTAAATTTTCTTTGTTTTTCTGAATCAAACAAAAACAGGCTCTGAGCCTCATCCACCAAGATTACCAACATCTGCATTATCTATCACTTTTCAGCAGATCCTCCAGCTCCCCAGGGATCACGTTGGGCCCTGAGGACCACACTGCCCATGAAGCTGGGAAACATCACAGGTCCTTAGTCCTTGTAGCTTATCTGCTGTTCCTCCTGGTGCATTCATTTTGAAGGTGGTGGTTCTGCATCCTCTCCTGTACTATGAGAAATAGCCATCAGAGGAATGCCATCACTGGGGACCCTGCTTAGGACCTTTACATTAGCAGTCTCAAACTTCCATTGCATGTGAGATATCGTATGTCTTTAAATTAGTTTGGGCATCATTCTTTTACTAGTTGAGTCCAATCTAACAAGCAAAAGCTTTGTTATGCTATTGTATGTTATCTAGGTCTATCTTATATGGCAGATAATTTCAGGAAAAAGGTGGAAAACATAGTAATTTATTTATATTTTATAAAGCTGATTACTTTAAAAATAAAAATAAATAATAACAAAATAAAAAATAATAAAATTAAAAAATAATTCCAGATCAACTGCTGGAGCCACCAAACACAAGCAGTGATTACATAACAGAGAACACTGAATTAGGATTATTTGTTCAAAGTGGTGCAAAACCACTTGGAAGGGCAGCAAGCTACAGCATCTTTCTAGACTTCAGGAAGAATGAACAGCTAACACTTTGCAACTCTCCTTAGAAATCTGTGAACACTGGCAGGCATGACAATGTATTTTGACCATTTGAAGAAGCAAAGACCAGAAACTGCCTGCAAATCAAAACTGGGAAAAGATCTCTCAGAGAAGTCCTGTCCCAGTTGGTGTTATGAGAGGAAATATGAACCGTATTCCATCAGTAGAATTGAGAAGTAGAATCCAGATTAGAACAAAAGAAAAATATTTCACAAAACACTTCAGCAGAGATTGTTTTGTTAGATTCTTAATAAAAGGAAATTTAAATTTAGATCAGAGTCCCATTGTATATTTAAAGTATTCACATAACACTGTCTACACTAATTGTTGCAAAATGTTTATAGTCCTCATTTTGGACTTTACATTGAGTCAGGTACAATAAATACTTCCAGAATTCTCTCAGTCTCAAGTTCATTAACCTGTCCAAGTATTATGGTGTGTGGAGTTCTGTGCTGAGACTTCCACCTAAGCTTTTTAGTGAAGGTGCTAGTGCCCCACGTTGGCAAAACTAAGTATGGTTTTCTCCTGACAAAATGTATTAACTAGATTTGATTTTGGGGGGCCATGCAGAGCTTAATACCATTTCCACATTTAAGTGGGAAATTTTAATATGTAAAAATTATGACAAATTTCCAGAAGACCCAAAGACTTCTATTGCTTGTCAAGCTAAGGACTTCACCCTAGATCCTCATTTTTAGTGATAACCAAAGTACATTTGAAATTCTAGGGCTTTTCCTTATTGCATCAATCAAAGGATTTTTACCTGAAAAGAACTGTCAATAATAGAAGTGAGTATAAGGAGTAAATTCTTCCATTGCTATAGATTTATTATGCACTGCTGCGTTGCTGTGGCACATGGTAGGGATACAGTGACTCTTGGTTGAGTAAGTGATTGCAAGGAGGGCTGAATGGAGCCAGAAACATGGACCAAGCCAGAAAGGCATGTGCATCTTTATTGTACCAAATCCTGTGGAATTCTGTCATAAAAACAACAGGATAAGAGAATGTCAAGTGTCTTCAAGGGCTAAATTCTGAGACATAAGAACAAGTCATTACACTGATGCATGTAACCTCTTCCCAGCCTGGATCTTCACTTCATTTTTTAAAATATTGTTTTAAATTAAGCAGCTAGGTTAGTTCTGAGGTTAATAATATTAATGACATACTGCATGTTGATTTTCCTCATTTTTAATCAGAAATGGAGACATGTCTTTTTAATAGTTTTAATGATACCTATATTTAGGAACGTTTATAAAATCAAACAGTCTGCATTTTAAATGGTGCTACAGGTATCAAAAATTAGGTCTTTTCTATTTTCGAAATATAGTTGTTTTCAATAAAACACAAAATATGTGTAAAATTTACATACCTTTCTAGAATTTCTATTCATCTACCCCTGCAAGAAAATGAGATAGATTGAATGTCTTATTCTGTTAACCTTTTATAAGGAGACTGCTCTCAGTGGAATCTAAAGTATTGTTAACTCACAAATCAACAGTGTGATTATAAAGCTTCTTGAAGCCAATCACCGGAATGCATTAAGTAACTAGCAAGATTACATAGCGCTTCCAGCCTAATGTGGCACAGTTTAGATTGCAAAAATTGGTGCCCAGCAAAGGAAAGTATGTGTCAAATCAATAACTTACTCTTCTCCATTGGTAACTAAGCCTGGCTGTTAAAAGTCATTGATTAACTTGAAAATAGCTATTTAAAAAAGAGGCCAAGAGACTGGCAGGGATGTTTCATTCTAATAAAAGGCAGCTTTGTTAAAAGTAAAGGATTGTTTCTCAGAGGTGAGTCGATGTTTGGAAAAGTGCAGCAGTCATTTCTCGAAGCAGATCTCAGCCGCCGTGACCACCCAGCCTCTCCGTGCTGCTCCCAGTTCCATTTTGCTGTTTTATGGCAGAAGACAGGGTGGAGGAGGAAACTTTTGACCTCTTCTTGCAGTGTAGTGCTGGTTTGGGGATACTGGCACTCTTGGCATAAATGTTCAATCCTTTTAACGTACCCTGATGTTTTGGAAGCCTTTCTTTGGCCTTCCCTCACTTGGACAGCTCCTACTTTACTAGCCAAAGACTCCATGTTAAAGGCTGTGCTGACTACCATGCGTGTCAGGTTGAGTGAGAACAGACCACAGAAATGACTTATGACCCACTGTGACCTGGAGATTGGCTGAGACTGCACGTGATGCCAAGCCTCTGTTGGCCTCCAATCAAACAGAGTGTCATGATGATGCTTTACACTTCTGGGATCAATGTCTGCTTCTCTACGTTCCAAAGTTCATGGAATGTTTTTACGTTCCCTTTCCTACAGTTCACAGGTGCTCACATATGTGGACACAAATACCTTTGGAAAAGACCTGATGGGAGTGCTACCATTCACGCTCGTCACTGCAGGTTCTTCCTTCAGACCCAGCCTATTTCCCTGATAAGGTAGTCCCAGGAAGAAAGCTGACTCAAGTTTGGAGGCTGGAAAATGGATCGTGGCTTCTTAATGGAACAGGTGCACTCAGGTGTCTGATTGTTTATCCTTGATTTCTTTTGATGATACACATCAGCCCAGTGTAACCCCCTTCCACTTTCTGTACCAGTTGCTGTGGGTTGTAAACCCTAAAACGCACACCCTAAGATGGAGTCTAATGGGCAAGGTGTTTCTTTGGGCTTGATTGAGGAATGAACATCTCTTAAACAGGAGGGAAGAGGCAGAAAATTAGGTACAATACAGGTCCTCGCGTGATGACGAGGAAAACTTAAAAGCCATGACGCTAGAGCATTCTAGATGGGTTGAAATAGAGAGGCTGTTACAGTCCCAGAAAGTCACTGGATGTGGGTGATCCCTGGGGCAGAGTGGGGCTTTGAGTGTGGTGGAGCTCCACAGCAGAGGCCATTCTCAAAGGGACAACGGACTGCAACCGTTTGCTCACAACATCCCAAGCAGCTGCAAGCCCGCCATTGGGGCAGGAAGCAGATCCATGTCCTCACTGTATCACAAAATTACATGCTTTTTATTGGGATCTTTTTGAGTGCGAATGAGGATCCAACTAATAAAGATGATATGACAACAAAACCAGGGCAGTCCACCCCAGGCCAGCGGGGGCTGAGGCCACTCTCACTGTGATAATTTCTGATGGTATTCTAAAGATGACTCGGATGTGATGCCTCAGCACACAGTAAGTGCTGATGCAGAATAGCATCCGGTTCCCTCTCACACCGTTGAACTTTTACTTGCCAATGACAGAGAGAGATTAATCCTTCAAAGGTTATTAACAAGAAATCACTATGATCCTGATCTGTCTGAGTCTCCGGACTATAAAGAGTACTCAAAACTATTCACAATGTGAACTATTCACTTTTTTTTTTTTAGGTGAAACACTTACAAGTAACTGAATAAGTTAAATATTCTCAGGCTATTTTCTTAAGTCCTGACCTAACAATTTAAAAAATAGTTCTCAAATTTTATTATTTTTACCTTATACTATTAATTATTAAGAGGTGTTGAGTATATGGTGATTGAAGACATCTTGATCGGAAGATAAAACTGAGGACAGAAAAGTGAGGAAAGGACATGAAAGACACTGACATTGTGAGAACGTTCCTGTGAGACCTTCTCATGCCCTTTCCTTTCCTCTTCTTTAGCACATGACCATAACCCTTCACTGTTCTTCCTTTTCCCCATTTAATAAAACTCACATTGTCCAAACATTAGGTGCTGATCTACAAGAACAAGATCTCCCTCTCCTGGGAACCATCCTTCTCCAGCAGATCTAGAGACTAGCCGAACTTTGACTGACTTCCTCTTGCCAAAGCCTTATACAAAATTTCCCTCTCTAGTCCCAAAAGTGAATATGTTTGTTGGCCTTCTGCTACCTGATATTTAAAAATAAAAGCCTACACTAATGGCATTCTAGTTGATATTCTTCCAATGGAAGAGAAATATTAGAAAGAATGTACAAGTGGCTGTCAGGAGGAAGTTTCTGCTTCTGTGATTCCCAACTTTAGGAAGTGAGATGAAACTAAAGAACAAATTAAGGATTGAAAACATCCACATATAATATATTCTGGATTTTGAATATTCCTTCTTCTTCTTCTGAGCAGCATCAAAGAAAGAACATTCTCTAAATCATATGGAATATAGCCGTTGTAGAGTAGGAGTACAGTGGTTTTTATGTCTGTATCCCTTATCTTATATAAACAAGAATTTATTTGATTTTCACAGCATGATTGTAATATAGCTGAAAATAGACAATAATATCAATATGTGATAAATAAAGAAAATGTGCCTTAGGGGTATTATATAACGTGTTCTAAGTTGGGCAACAGCCACCATAGTTTTGGGGCAGACTTTCTTTCATGTCTTCTGGAAGTTGATCTTGCCTTGAAATGAAAATAATGGGAAGGAGAAAATGAAGCCATCTAGATTTAGAAGGTATTCAGTCAATGGTCTTTCCCCATAAATTATCTGTTGACAAATCAATCAATTGATCGATAGATATGTGTTTTATGTTTACTGAATGAAAGGAAAAACAATTGATGATTTTAATGAAGTCTTCTGTACATGACAGCAGTGATAAGAGTATTGAACAAGAGCAGGTAGGTGAAATCACTGAGGCAACAGAGTGGAGGGAGAGCTGAGCTAGCAAGACCTGGAATCCAGTAGCAGAAAAAATCCAGGCAGAACTGAAGAATTATAAAGGAAAGCTACAACTGGACTCTGTTTGCTTTTAATCAGTTGTTTTTGTTGATTTAGGTTTTGTCAGCTGAGAGCTACCTGTAAATCCAATCCCAGAATAGTGTAATTCCTGGAAGTGGTAGAAATCAAGAAAGGAAATGGAGAATGAAAGTTGAGTTGGGGGCCATGGTAACTATTGTTATCTTTTGTTCTGTGACAAACTACTTCAAACTTACTGGCTTGGAAACAAGATCCTTTTGTGATTACTTGTAAATACAAGGATTGAAAATCTGAGCTGGAGCTTTCTGGGCACTTCTAGTTTTGGCTGGGCTGCCACATCCACCTGCAGTTGGTGACCAGATCAGCTGTCACTGAAGTGATGGGAGAACTGGATCACATGTCTTTTGTCACCCAACAAGGCAGCCTAGTCTTCTTTGCATAGTGACTCACAGGGTTTCTCATAAGGACCATGCCCAGTGCTCTTAAACATTGGCCAAAGCAACTCACAAGATTCCATTACATTGGGTATAATGGGACAAGTCACAAAGCCATCTCAGATTCAAAGGAATTGTGACCTAGACTTTATCTTTGATGAGAAGAAATACTGTGTCATGGTGCAAGGAGTGTACCTCAAGGTGGTCTGGGGATTGTACTTCTGTGCATTTTTTTAATCCACCATGTCCACATCTGTAGCTTTAGTTTTAATCAAGAGAGGAAAAAAATGATGGTCAGAATGTTTAAATTGTGGCAGGTAAATAAATTGATGACAGTCAGTTCTATACTTCATTGAATGTTTGAAATAACTCATAATTGCTTATTTTGATAACATTTAAAATTCAGTTGTGTGGTCATCCTGCCATCCCAGAAATGGTTCCTAAATCCCATCAAAGCAACACAATAGCCACTAGTTACCTAAGATCCTCACCACCTGGATCCTTTAATGTTGTGTGGGTAAAATCTATAGCATTTTGGGAACCTGGATGAATTTCCGCCTAAACAGCAACAGTCAGTCTTCTGATTTGCTCCTGTTGCTCTGATACTTAACTGGAGAAATTGTTACCTCATTTCCTAACCTGCCCTACCAAAGGGCTCTGCTGTGCCCCCGCAGACCCTAGCTAAGGAAAACATTTGTGAACTGCATGACAGTAATAGCAGAAATGATGATGCGGCTCTTCACATAGTTTGTGTATGTGTCTGCAGATGTTTCTATTGCTGTCAAAAGAATGAAGTGAAGTATATAATAGGCATGAAAGATATTACCATCAGTTTCCATCATCTATGGGAGAGTTTATCCACAAACAAATTTTAATCCTAGACTGGAATCCTCAAATATATTTTTACTGTTGTCTTCCTCGCGTGAGGCTGAACAAAAGAGGGACAAAGGCTAATTCAAGTAGTAGCTTGTGAACAACACAATGAAGAATACACTATTGCAGGTCGTGTATTTCAAAGTCCAACACAATTCCAGCAGTCGTCTGTTGTTTTAGATTATCCCTTTGTTCTTATGGATATTTGGGGATTTTCTGTTTCTGCTGTGAGTTCCCTCATCTCTATAAAGCCCAGCCCATGAAATTTGTATGCAAACTAAAGTGGAACCTGCTGTAACCAAGGGCTACCAAGAATTGGGCCTTTTTCTCACCACCTTTCCAGACCTGCAGGCCTCCCTGTTCGGCCACATGTGACAGTCTGTCCTAGAAAAGTGGAAAACCGTTCGCTTTAATTGGTTCTAAAATGGAGGATTCAGTGCTTGTGCTGACTTTAGGGATAAAACTAGCATTTTACAAAGCCCAGCCCAGCAGCAGCTACCCTCTGGGATTTGAGAGGTAGAACAGCAAGTCGCTCTGGAATTTAGAGCTTTATTACAAAGAAGTGCTAACTCTTCTGGCTCTGCTTCTAAATGGAATAAAGGAGGACTCTGGCTCACCCATGAGTGCTTTAACCTTGTCCATGCTCAATATCCTTATGAAATGCAATATCTTATGATCCTTTAAATAACAAATGACCTTATTCCCTTTTATGGGGTCATTAAGACCCCTAACAGTCCAGGTATAAATCCCAGCTACTAGTGTGCATCTTAATTTACTATTCATATGTGAATGTCTCTTTGGTTTCCAATTTACTATACAATAGCAACCGGCTCATCAAATTATCCCCATTGGAATGTATCTGTTAAAGACATTGCAGTTTACATCTTAGGGCCCTAATTAAAGTCACAATACTTGATAAACCTTGAACAACTAGTAATTGGAAACTAACAATTAGTACCAACCACCTTGGTTGAGAGCAGCTCTACTGCTGACTACATGACTAAGCAGAAGAAAATTAGTGCACCAGAGATGGCCCAGATGCCAAATGTATGTTTTAGCCGCTCCTGGATTTCATTCAAAGCAATGAAAAGAACTTGGCATTAAAATATTATTAGCTAAAAGTCTTTCTATAGACATCTGTGCCATGGAATAGCTCAGTCTGATATTCCTGTGGCTTTTCAGCCTTGATCATTCTCATTACAGCTTTCATCCTCCTGCCTCTGGATCTCTGTGGAGACGGTGCTATAAGACCACCTCTTTGAGCTTCTTTTCCTCTCAAAAGCCTATAGCTTGCTTGCCTTCTTAACAAAGCACAGGTCACATTGTCCTACTGCATTCTATACATACTCTTTCTCTTTGTATCTCTTATTGTCTACATCTTCAGGACGTCTGAAGCCAAAGGCGTGGTAGGAAGTGCACAGTTTGATTTGGTGAGTATGAGAGAGTCTAAAAGAAGCTAGAAGGATCACAGGCAGTGTTCCATGCCTCTCGATTAGCCACCACACGATTCTGAGATCATATGCTTTGCAGGGTGACTATTAAGACATTAAGACTATACTCCACTTTTGTCCTGGAGACTTGCTGATAGGCCTTTCTTAACTAGAAACATGTTAACATGGGCACTTTTCAATGGGCAACAGGAGAGGAAACCTCCCTAGATTGACCTTCTGTTTTGTTGGTCAGCATCCCATCCCACTCTCTCATTCCCATGCCATTGAATAGCTAATGGAATGGGATATTGCTCGAAGGAGCTTGGGCAGATTTGATGAAGCATACCAAATGCCTTCTCTCTAATCCGCTTACTTCGTGATTTTCCAGGACTTCTTGGCAGTGGAAGAAGTGTGATGTTTAAGCAATCTCCCCTGAAAACATGGCTTCAGTTACCATGGCAGATACAATTTGGGATGGTTTTATAATCTTAATCCTTTCTTTTTTACCCTTTGCAAAAGAGCAGATGGTCATTCCAAAATATTCCAAGAAACTGATGGTGCAAAGGAACGATAGGTGGTTTAAGCTGCCACTCTATGCTCTTTTGTAAAGGGAACATGTATGTCTTAAGTAGTTTTGGAGTCTTATCCTATTCTTAACATTTTTGCTGTTCTGCAAACTTGATCAAATGTTTTTATATGAGCACTGAATTTTGATTCATTCTAGGGCCGATTATGGTACTCTTTCAAGCTACTGTTGTAGCACCTGGATATACACCAAATAAGTTTTCTGTTCTAACCTAACATGGTGGGCCAAACAAAGAAAGGAGCTGCATCAAAGATTTTACATTGTCAGGCTAAGACGTGTCAAGCTATGCCTTGTCAGAGAGATGTTCTGTTTGAAACCATAGGGTACATAGATGCGACATGTTTTTACTGGTTTTGTGTAGAGTTTAATTATATTGCGAGTGGAGTAACAGCTCTTTTGAACTATTTAAAATAGCTCCTGTAACAGCTAGTATTGCTTGGTGTCTTTGTTGGATGACAAGATACCTGGAGAACTGATTGCATTGTGAGAGTGCTAGCTTCATCTGTGCATTGACTAACAGCTGAATTTATAGTATGGGCCAACAGGAAGTGAGGCCTGATTGGAGGAAGTGGTCCCTGGGGGTGGGTCTTTGAAGGTATTTCCCTTCTCCGTCTTGCTACCTCTCATTCTGCTTCCTGGCTGCCATGAAGGAAGCAGCTTTCTTCTGCCATGCCCTCCCACTATGGTATTTCTGCCTTGGGGTAAGATAGTCTCAAAACGAAACCCCTGAAAGCATGAGGCAAAATAAACCTTTTCTCCTTGAAGTTGTTTATGCCAGGTATTTGATCACAGGAATGGAAAGCTGTGCATAGTCCTAAACTCAGGATTAAAATTTTCCTATAATTTCCTATCAGAAGCTTAAAGTTATGTATAGCTATTTGCAATATAGCAGTTCAAGAGAGCTAGGTGTTTGTTGACACTTCAATTAGCCACATCAACCCTCAGCAAGAACTTTAAGACAGTAAATATAGAACCTCTGTCCTCTGCTCAGAGCTCTCTGTCCTCCTCCTAGGGTCTTCACCCTCCTTAGAGTCTATCATGTGACCATTAATGAAGGGCAAGCTGTCAGCTGGTAGAAGTACAATCTATCTTAACAGGGTCCTTTGTAACTCAAACATTATTCTTGAAGACCCAGAAGCCACCAGGAGAGTAAAAATAAAAGTCTGTGTAGGTAGTATATTAAGGGGAACACCTTAAAGAGACCTTGGAAACAAAAGATCAGCAAGAAGGGAAAGGTAGTGCAGAAGATAGCTGGAACAAAGAACCTCAAAGACCCTATCCTTTGTTGATAAAGTTCTCTGTATTTTATCAAAGAGAGCTTAGAAAAAGGACTTTGTGTATATTAACTCACTGAAGCTTCAGGCGTTAGGCTTATGAAACTTAGAAGTTCATTTAGGGCAAGATTTTAACCCTTGAAGGCAGTCATTTATCCACTCTTTAAATACTTATGGAGGCAAGGATTTACTATTTGAGGTTTGACACATTGTTTTGAACAGCTCAGATGGCTTATATTAAATCTAACTTAGTTTCTCAATGCCATTTCCCTATAGTCCTGAATCTTTTCTGAAGACATTCGGAAAATTTTCTATTTCTTCTTGATCGTAGGCACTTTGCATAGCATTTCAACTGTATTTCTAACCATTATCATTCTCATTTTAACATTTGCTCCTACATTATAAAATGTAAATAAAATAGAAAAATATTAATGAAGCTAACACCAGACATAACCACTGTGTTAATACTTGAGTATATGCCTCCCAGTTTTTAAGTCTTTATGTACGTTTTATTGAAGAATTAAGATTATGGTATAAATATTGTGTTACAATCGGCCAGGCCCAGTGGTGCATGCCTGTAATCCCAGCACCCTGGGCGACTAAGGCAAGAGGACTGAGTCCAGCCAGGGGAACTTAGAACTTAGTGAGACGTTGCTCAAAATTAAAAGTAAAATGGTCTGGGAGTGTAGCTCAGAGCAAAAGCTGTGGGTTCAATCCTCAGTACCACAGTAAATAAATATATAAAAATAAATAATGAAATCAGTTAAATTTTGATAAGAGGTAATAAAATTTATTTTATGTGTTATATGATTTTTTCTCTGTAACATAATTTTTGACAACTGCAATATATACTTTTGTATTATCAGACCATATTTTATTTACTCAATCTGTGATGTTTGGATGTTGTCTAATGTAAAAATACTAGAATTCACACACACACACACACACACACACACACATACACACACACACACATATTTTTAAATGAATATCTACTCACTGTCATTCTGTGTTAACAGTTTTACTAGTTACTGGTTGTAAGACTAGGAGACAGTTAAAAAGTAAACCATGTCCTTGCAGAGCTCTTATCTTTGCAGCTTTGTTTAAGAGTCACCTTATTGCCTTAAGTGACATATTTGTGTGTGTGTGTGTGTGTGTGTGTGTGGTACTGAGAGTTGAACTCAAGGCCTTCACCCTGATGCTACATGCCTAGTCTCTTTTAATTGTGTAGTTGAGACAGGGTCTTACTAAGTCACCAAGTTGCCCAGGCTGGGCTAGCTCTCCAATGGTCCTGCCTCCGATTACGGGGCTGCACTACCAGGCTCGGTGCCCTTAGGAACAGATAATCGTATTTCTCTAGAAGTGCAGAGGAAATGCATATGCACATTGGGTGACTCTTCGGCTGTTTATGAGGAAATAGCCCTCTAAGAGTAGGCTCTCCTTATTAAGAGAGCCTGTCTTGTCCCAATTTTTTCAACACAGATTTTTTTCATTTTATTAATTTAATAGGTTAACTATTAAGTCTCATTGTTGTTTTAATTAGAATTTATTTAATTTCTAGTTACCATCATTTTGCGAATGGTTGTTGGGAGAAGCTACTGCATTCAGTGTGTTGTAGCATTCATCATGAAATGCTCTTACTGGAATAAAAAATAGGATTCTTTCATAAATAGCATTTCAATAAAATCAAGAATATGCCTGCAACCTTTTTTTGTTTTTTCCTTGAACTAAGTCAAATTGCTTGTTTGAATTCCTCAAATGACAGGTTTGTTTTTTAGCAAGTATTACAAGGTGTTCAAAACTGGAGTATTTTCTTTTACACCTGATTTCTTCCACTGAAAAGCCTTTGACCTCTTGAAAACAGGTTTTAATAGGGTTAATTTAGTTATTCAGGCTGTCACAAGGACTTAACTCCCAGTTATCTTATGGTGGTATGTGTTTGTCTCTACCTACACATTGTTTTATTGTAGCTGTGTTTAACAACAGGTGAAGAAAGTGGCTGAGTTTAGTTTTGTTTAACAGAGTAATATGTTATCTGCTCAACAGCCACCATCATAAAACAGAGAATGAGAGCAGAGTCTGAAATACAAGTCCAGGCCTTAGAGATGCTGGCAAGTTCCTTCTGGGGTCTCGCTGTGGCCTTTCCCTAGGATAGCTGCCCTTACCGAGAAGGACAGAGAGGTAGCTGGATGCTGCTTCCTGTCCCTGCACCAGGGATCTGCAGTCCTTCAGTAGCAACTCAAGCTTGCCAGTGGCCCTCAGGCAGGAAATACACCCCCAGTTGTGAGCGGGACTCCAAGTAAAGACGTGCGTGCCGCGCCGCGGTCATGTCTGCCTGTGCTCCACTGGAATGGGCCGCGTAACCTGCTGGAGCTTTCTTCCTCCCTTCCCTGGCCTCCACGCCCTCTTCTCTTGTCAGTAGCGCTCTGCTTCTCCGGCGTGCTTGACAAGCTCCACGCAGGTAAACAGATGGCGTATTTGGTCAAGTTGAGATGCTCCTTGGCCGTGAAGCTGTTTCGGCTCCTTGCTAATGCGTGTAGGAGGTCCCTCCTCCGATGCCCCAAGGTAATAACAACAGCACACACAATCCTGCAGTGTTTATGATGCCAGACGCTTTTCTAAACACTTCCTTTAATTAGTTCATTTAATCCTCACAACTACTGTATACGAAGAGCACCATCTCCATTTTGTAAACGAACAAACTGCAGAACAGAGAAGCGTTTGGCTCAGGGTTCCACGGCTGAGAAGTCAGAATTGTAGCCCAGGCAGTGGGGCCCTAGCATCCACCGCACTGCGGCGTCTCCCTCTCTTCTGGAAGATACCGTGAAGCATGCATGCACGGTATCCTCTGGAAAGTACAGTTCTGGCTCCCTTGTCTTCATGGTACGAAAGCCACGCCTGGAGTGCTTTGCCGAGTGCCACACTGTCAGTGGGGGGCAGAAGTGGAATTAAAAACAGTTGTCCTCCCCTTTATTGTATTGCTCAAGGAGTGCATCTGGTACCATAGTGACTCGTCTGCTTATGCTAACTGCGTTACAGATCGTAAACACCAAGAGCACGCTATAAGGCGTTGCTTTATAAATGTAAAACTTTCATATTGTAATTCCCCTCTCTGTACTATCATTATTTTAATGTTTATTTTAATGTAATTTTTACATGCCTTGATCTCTTCATAAGAAATAAGGTCACTGAAAGCATGGCTTTGCAATATTGATTTTATTTATTTTTCTAGCACATGTTCAAATAAATGCCTTTTTAGTTTGTAACTCAGATGATATATATTGTGTGCACAAAATACTGAAGTTCAGTGTAAACAGTACATGTATCACGCACATACTTCTTAATGAAATGGGAAATTTTTCCTAAAAACCTGAAAGAAGATTTTCTTATGTGCTTTCTAAAATGAGTCCTGGTACCCCAAAAAATAGCATCATAAGTAGGAACTTCGTTTAGTGAGCAGACAAGACAGAGCCAGAGCTGAGGTCAGGTGCCAGGTCTGTCACTCTTTTTGGGCTAACCACTGGGGCTGTGTTCATTCTCCAGTCAAAAGGGTCAGAGACCTTGTCCTATTTATCTTTCTTTCGGGCTCTGAGGATTAAGTGAAAGGTGATTCTTCATGAGCTCTAAAGTGCAATTCTTTTCCCCTCACCTTCCTCCTCTATGAAGATGCACTTTGGTCCCCTTTACTGCTCCTCCCTGAGTGCCTGGGGGCAGTGACACTGAAGGCATGCTTACCGAGCAAGTAGGAAAGTTTTCGAAGTCTGTGTGACCCACAGTCAATGAAAATTCCTAGGGGTGAGACAAACATTCCTTTGCATTTGCTGTCTTACATCAGCCCTCTAGAAGGTGCTCCATCGTCACCATGTGACCACTAGTGGATTCTGATAGTTTCACTTTTTCCCCATGGAAATATAATCAGTCTCAAAGTTTCTTTTGTTGATAACTCTATTGAAAAAATACGATGTTTATGAAATCACATCACATCCCAATCCACAGAGCTTCTGTGAACTCCCTGTTTCTCCATCTTCATTCATTCCTTCATTTTATTCATATGTGCTCTCCCTCCCCCACTTCCTGTCCTTTCTATTCTTGGTCTTCTTACCAGTTTTTATCCTTTCAAAGGCCTCGAAGTTATTATTTTGATGTTCTGATAGCAACTGTGGCAGTAACAAAAATAGCAGAAGCATCCTCTTCCTGCCATGTGCATTCGTCCATCGTGACTACTCAGTCCTGTACCAGGCTAGGCCGTTGTCACCGTCTTCATCTCACAAGCAAGGAAACAGAAGCTGCAGCACATCCCAAGTCTGTTACGATGTTTTCAAAGAAAATTGAGACTTGAACCTCAGTCACCTTATTCTGAAGCCAGTGCTCTATCCATGCAACAAGCATTTCTCAGGTCTTCTCCATGAAGCCAGGGTATTTAACCCAGGGGGAACAAGTGAGATTCTGTAAGGAAAAAGTTTAGCTCTGTAAGGAGTTCCATCATAGAACTTTGAAGATTTCAAACATTTAGGAGTCCACTACAGAAGGAGACAAGTGCAATGGTTTCTTAGACAGAATCACCAGGAAATGAGCAAGACTGTCATGAGAGGTTGCCTCCTGTGAACTAAGACAGTGTCTCAAAAATAAGAGGGGTGGTCAACTGGGTTTAATCATTTTGAAAAACCCATTAGGAAGAAGTCAGAACAGACTATTGTCTATTGCCTACTGACACAGCCGCATGAATATCATTGGCAGCCTGGGAAGAACAATTTCACTAGATTAATTGGAGAGGGAGCTCTTCAGTGATGAGGTGAAGGATGAATGGATGAATAGGTGGTGAAGATTTGAAAGTGTCATGTGTAAACATCTTGGGAAGAAACAAGAAAAACAAAGTAGTAAGTGGGAGGACATGATAATTGAGGGAAAGGTGGTTTTCTTTGAAATCATATTTACTAGAATAAGTTTGAATACAAAAGAAGGAGATGATGTTTACAGAATGAAGGGTTAAAGATTTCTGTGTTTTACCTTTTTTCTAATCCTTGTGTCTGCCATCTGTCTGTCTGTCTGTCTATCTGTGTATCTTCCTGGCATACATGTACACACACTCTTCAGGTTTCCAGCATCTTCTATCTTACTGCTTTTCAATTGTCTGCTTGAAGGTCATAACCACAGTCCACAAAAGCCAGCCTTTTCATTCATTTTATTTAAACTATAACTTCTTTCATATTTCACTATTGTCCCAATTATGTTTTCTCACCCAGAACATTTTTATAGTTTCCATTCTTGTAGTTTTTTAAGCCAACAAATTTAAACCAAAATGGGAGCAATAATTCAACTTATGTCATTTTAAAAAAGTATTAGCATTTTTAAAGAGAGAAAATGGAAGGTTGTCATGCTGTGTATAAACTGCTATTGCTTCTAACCAAATTGCCACATATTTGGCAGCTTAAAACAGCACCTGTTAATTTTTTCACAGTTTCTGTAGGTCAGTGGTCCAGCACGGCTCAGATGGTGTCTCTGCTTAGGGTGTCATAAGGCCAAAATCAAGGTGTTGGCCAGATGGGCTTTCATCTGGAAGCTCTAGGATGGAATGTGCTCCAAAGTCACTTAATTTGTTGGCAGAATTCAGCTCTTGTAGTTATAAAACTGAGGTCTCATTTCCCCTCTGGGTGTCATGTCATGGTTTCTCCCTCCTCTAGTGGCTGTACGTGGCTCCGTGATCTGTGATCTTCAGCCCGGGAATGATCTGCTGACCGTCCTCATGCTTTGGAAGCTGAATTCATGTTCCTCTAGCAGCCAGAGAACCAGCTGGTTTTAAATGATCTGCTTGATCTAATTAAGCACACCATGTTATCTCCATGTCTTGAGGTTAACTGATTTAGAACCTTAATTCCATCTGCAACATCCCTAGGTACAGTAGTGTATCCAGATTAGTGTCTAACTAATAGACAGGAATCTTGGAATCTGTGTATGATACCCTGGAGCTAACCCAAGTTCTTTAACAGACCTCTCTACCTCACCTGCAGTCACCTGTAGTGGATACTGCTCTGCCCACAGCCCCAGATGGCCATGTTCTCACCATATGACACCAGAGCCACCCCTAATTCCCCAGCTCATTGCAGTAAGAGTGAGCCCTTGATCCAAGGAGCCGCCTCAGTCCCTTGTAGCTTCTAGGTTCTGATCATAGTCCTTCACAGAATCAATTTACCTTTCCTGCCCATGAACTTAGTAAAATTAATTAGTATCTTGCCCTTTAGTTGAAACCAATTTGAGCAAACATTTGTTACTCACAACCAAGAGAGATATAATTAAGAACCAAGACATTGATAATGACATTCTCATGTCCAAACATTCATTAATTTATTTCGAGGACACTTCACATGTTTTAAGTCTAAGACGATGTCCTAAGTAAATACTAGAAAACCATTTCCATGAGGATTGACTTGATAGGCCAGTAATGTCCTCCCATGCTTTTGGCTCTGCTATCTTTGCTCTGCCACTCTGACGTGTCTCTGGCATGCAACTTGCCTTTACCAATAGGATACCAACAAATTTGACATAAACAGAAACTTTAGTATGGGGCACCTTTTTTGCTGACTGCCTTGGAATCTTAGCTGAGATGAGGATGAGCTCTGGTATTGCACGTCAGGAGAGCAGGCTATATGAGACAGAGCCAAGCTGGCTACACAGGCTTCATGGGCCACCAGCCCCAACCTACCTAGAAAGGTCATACAGACAGAACTCAAGTTTTTTCAGAACAACAGGCCAGATATTTTCTTTGTCTGCCTGTCCCCCCCACAGTACTGAGGATTTGACTCAGGGTGTTGGCACTAAGCTACAGTCCCTGTCTGTGTGATCTTTCTATGAATATGCATATTCTACAGATGTATTAGTATCTTAACAAAAACTTTAAAGTGTGTGTCCATATATATCCTGTTTGGCCACTTTTTCCCTCCCTCTTAACATTTTATTCACCTTCCCCTCTTCTATTCTCAGAGTCTCTCCCCTTTCCCAGCAATCCATCACCCCTCCTCCTTCTCTCTCTCTTACCTCAGGATCTTTTATCATGTATTTATGTTAAATTTTATCTGAGAGGCACCAATCAATGCCTAATTCTTTGTGTTTGGTCCATTTCCTTGAGCATTATTGACTCAAGATGACCTCATTTTCTTCCAAATACTTTATATCTGCCTTTATGGCTGCATAGCATTCCAGTGTATATAAATACCACATTTTCTTTCTCCATTCCTCTGTTGAGGGACATATAGGTTGTTTCCAGCATATAGCTTTTATGTATTGTGTTTCTACTGTGTTGCCTAGCCCAACCTCTGCCCCTGCCCCACCATTTGATTCCACCATTTTCAGCCACCAATCTATGATGAGGCTGTGACCTTCTGAAACTGAAGGTGGATATGTTGGATATTATGCCCCAACAATGAGAAAATAACTAAGACATTCTGTGAAGAATGTTTTGGTAATTTGTTTTGTATTGTATCGAAGCTGTATAGTGGTTTTGGAAGTATGGCCATTTTGACAATACTAGTTCTTCCTATCCAATAACATGCAATGTCTTTCTATTTTCTATAGGTCTATATCTGGAAGGTTCTGTAATTTCTCTGTATAGACCTTTCACCTCTTTAGTAAGGTTTATTCCTAAGTATTTTTTGTTGTTGTTGTTTTTGCTGCTGTTATGAATGGAGTTATTTCTTGATTTTTCTTCTCATTGAATTTGTTGTTAGTGTATGGGAGTACTGTTGATTGTGTTCATTTTATAACCTGCTACTTTACTGAATTTGCTTATTCTAACAGATTTCTGGTTGAATTTTTGTGTCTTTGATGTACAGCATCATGTTATCTGCAAAGAAAGGATGACACTGGATATTCCTTTTATTTCTTTCTTTTGCTTAATTGCTCTGGTCAGAATTTTAGGCACTCTGTTGAACAGAGGGGTGAAAGTGGACATTCTGTATTTTAGAGTGAGTGTTTTTAACTTTTTCCCATTTGGAATGATATTAGCAGAGGGATTGTCATACATCTTGGATCAGATTGAGGTAAGGTCCTCCCATTTTCTTCAGGATCTTTATCATAAATGGGTGTTGAATTTTGTCAAATGCTTTTTCTGCTTCTATCAAGATTACTGTATGATTTTTATCTTTGCATCTATTAATATGGTCGGTCACATTTATTGATTCATATGTATTGAACCATCCCTGCATTCCTGGAAAGAAGCCCACTTGGTCGGGATGTATAATATTTTTAATGATATGTTGCATTTCTTTCTGCAAGTATTTTATTGAGTGTTTTGCATTTATATTCATTAGAAAGATTAGCTTATAATTTTCTTTTTTGTGGGGTAGGGAGGACTTCTTCTGGTTTTGGTCTTAAAGTAATTGTGGGCTTGAGGAAAGGAAATGACTTTGGAAATTTTCCATCCTATTCCATTTCTTGAAGGAGTTTGCTGAACATTGGCAGTAAGTCATCCTTAAATCTCTGATAGCATTCTGCTGTGAAACCATTGGGTCCTGAGCTCTTCTTTGTTGGAAATGCTTTTATCCCCCCCACCCCCC
>PVKB01005694.1:0-87705 GCA_004027205.1 Ctenodactylus gundi
GTTACCAGACAACCTGCAGGGTTAGCCTGGCTGGCAACATGGGCTGAGTTTCATCCGAGGAGTGGAGCCAGCTGATACTTTATTTGTTGCAGTGCTGGGGACCAAACCCACAGCCTCATTCATGCTAGGCAAGTGCCTACCACAGGGCCACACTCCCAGACCCCCTGCAACTGACACTTTAATACCTCTGCTGGGACAGCACAGAGTTCTTTCATGTTTTACAAGAGTCACTGGACAAAAAGCTGGAAAGCCAGCATCTCACAATTAAAAAAAAAAAAGCAGCGTTAAGAACAGAAATAAAACCAAAGTTCCACAACATTGCTTTCATTCAAAAATCCACTGCACTTGATATAAAAATCACAGCAAGGCAAGAAAGCAAATATGGTCTTCACAAGACTTCAACTACTAACAAACTGCTTATTTACAATCAGTTACTTCTGAGGGAAAAAAAAAAACATATAAAATCATGACAAGCTGGAGCTAGTGGCAGAGGACTGTAATCCCAGCACTCTGGGAGGCCCAGGCAGGAAGACTACAAGTTCAAGATCAGCCTGGAGAATTTAGTGACTTATCAAGACCCTCTCACAATAACTAAAAATAAAAAAAGGGCTGGGTTTGTAGCTCAGTGTGAAGGTCCTAAACTGGATCCCTAGCACACCCCTCCCTTCAGAAAAATGCTTTTTAATTTAAAATTAACTTTATAGGCTGAGATGCAGTTCAATGGTACAGAGCTTGCCTAGCAAGCTTGAGCCTAGGTTTGATCCCTAGCAGTGCAAAATATTAATAATTATACTTACTAGGTTGCTTATTAAAAAAACTATAAGCTTTTACTATAGATGGGTATGATCAAAATGTTGAAAATAAATGAAAAATTTTAAAATCACTTTAAAAAACCTTTGCTGTAGGCAAGGTTAATATAAGGATGATCACCCAGGTGCAGTAGCACCTGCCTGTGATCTCAGCCACTGGGGAGGCTGAGGCAGGAGTACCACAAGTTTTAGACCAGCCTGGGTCACTTAGTGAGACCCCATTTCAAAACAAAAAATTAGAAAGGGGATGGGGATATATATCTACTAGCAGAGTATTTGCAGAGCTTGTGGGAGAGCCAGGGTTGAATCCCTAGTACCAGAAAAGAAGCGAACAAGAAAAAACCCAGACAAGCCACCAAGTGATTTCATTGCTACCACTAAGCCCTGTGAATATCCTCCTAGTCATTGTTGTATATTTTTCTTTTATAAAAATAGAACGCGGGGGCTGGAGGAATGGCACAGCAGTTAAAGCACTTGCCTTGCAAGCTCAAGGCCCTCAGTTTGATTTCCCAGCACCACACAAACTGGGAGTGGTAGTGCACATCTGTAATCATGACACTGGGAGGCCAAGGGAGAGGACTGCCTGTGAGTCCAAGGCCAGCCTGGGCTCCATAGTGAGTTCAGGACCAGCCTAGGCTGCACAGCAAGACCCTGTCTCAAAAAAAAAAAAAAAAAAAAGAATGAAGTCCAGCATTGTGGTTTGGATCTGGTATGTCCCCCCAAAGTTTCATGTATTTGAACGTTACAGATTGTCTTTGGAACTATGCACTGCTGGAAGATCAGGGCCTAGTCTGGAGGGGTGGATTACAGGCACGTAAATTGAATTTCAGGCATGTATATTGGATTACAGGCATGCAGTGGGGGTTCACCACACCTTCCACACCTGGATCCAGGAGGGGCTGGTCACTGGGATGAGACCTGAAGGGATGTACAAGCTGCTTCCTGCCTTCCTTGGAAGACTAGTCTCAACTCACCTTCCTGTTTGTGATTTCATGAGAAGCTGCCTCCACCTCTGCCTCTGCCATGTACTTCCATTGCTGCTGGCCGCCCCAGAGTGGACTGTGACCTACTGAAACTGTGAGCTAAAATAAACCTTTCTTTCCTCTCCTAAATTTGTGTATGTCAGGTATTGAGTCATAGCAACGAAAAAATAAACTAATACATCCAGTGTGGTAGTACACACCCGTAGTCTCAGGAGGATAAAGTCGGAGGGCTGAATTTGAAGGCAGCCTGGGCTCACACTAAGGTTGATGCTGGCCCAGTCTACACATTAGAACCCTGCCAACAGCCAGACACAATGGAACTGTATGTACTTGATGTCTTCAAACTGATAAATCAAGTATCTTTCTATGTCAGTAAATATATTATTTTAGCAGAGGAACTCAGTTGTGTTCTTTGGTAAATCCCCATTATTGACATTTTAGGCTATCTCCAATTCTTCATTCTCAACAAGGCTGAGAGCCACAGCGGGCTCGGTGATATGTGCTTGGCCCACACAAGGCCCTGTATTTACTGCCCAGCATCACAACAAAAGAAGCAACTGGAAAAAGGAAAAAAAAATAAGATTGAGATGAATGTGTTAGAGCTAAATCTTTTTGCACGGGTTTAATTCTTTCCATAGGATCTATTTCCGGCAATAGGCTTGCTGGGTCAAAAGGCTGCATGTGGAATTTTTCAATTTAAACACAAACATCTGCTTTAAATGTATTTTTAACATGTCCTTCGCTTCTCTTTGAAGGTTTCTTTTTTAACATCAAGCACTATGACCCAAACCCAGCCAGTCCTCCACAGAGACCGGTTGTGAACCTCCCTCCTCATTCCCTGTTCTCTGTCTCATTGCCAGAAAGAACAAAGAATGTTCCCGTGTTAAAAAAAAAAAAAAAAAAAAAAGACAGAGGAAAGTAGCTCAACACTGTTGACCTGGAGTGAGAGGGCCAGCAGCCATGGAGATCAACTCCACCACGAGAAGCAAGCGTTGCACCAGGTAGCACAGAGGCCGTGCGGGGTAGATCCAGGCCTGGAAAGGCCTGAAAGCAGCAGTCAAGAGAAAAACTGTAACTACACAAAAAGATCCAGAGGGATCTAATAAGTCTATAAACACAGAATGGAAGGTAGGAATTCCATTAACTGATTTAAAGCAAAGAATTGTAGTAAGGCAAACTGATCATTTTTTGTTTTAAATTAACACCCGAATTTATGCCCCTCTGAACAGCCAAGAAGTATTTTTTTAGGATAGGTCCATACATTAGAGATTCATCACACAATGGTCAACTGGTTCCACTTTTGGTTTCCCTAAAAATAAATTGAAAAAGTAGGCTCTGGGTTTCACTGCAAGCAGTGCAAAAGATTAAAGTAAGTATTGTTTCATTTTTGTTATGGGGAGCAGCACTGTGAATTGAACCCACGGCTTTTGCACTGAGCTCTATCCCTAGGAAAATCTCACTAATTGCCCATGCTGGCCTAAAACTTATAGCCTTCCTGTCTCAACCTCCCAGAATGTAGAGATTGTAAGCATGTACTACCATGTCTGGCTTGGGGGGGGGCGGGGCGGGTGGGTGTGGGTGTGTGGGTGTGTGTGTGTGTGTGTGTGTGTGTGTGTGTGTGTGTGTGTGTGTTTTGTTAAGATAGAGTCTTGCTATTTAGCCCAAGCTGGCCCCAAACTTCTAATCCTCCTGCCTCAGCTTCCCAAGTAACAGGAATTATAGGCATGTGCTGCCACACTTAGCTTGTTTTTAACGGTCACTGCATTTCTTTCCCGCCTCAGGTGATCTGGCATTAGAAGAACTTAGCTGAGCTGGACCAGCTACGGCTGCTCAAATACTTATGATTTAATTGGTACATTGATTTTTCATATGATATTTTTGAAAGTTGGATTCAGCCATGGTGTGAAAAGTAGACTGAAGGGCAGGCAAAGGAGGGAGGAAAGCCACTGGGCTGCTGCAAGAACCAGTCAAAAGAAGGGGACTTCAGTGAGAATGTGGGCAGCAGCGATGGAGAGAGATTTAGAAGCTAGGGCCAGACAAGGTGAGTACACAAATGTGGGAAAGACAATGTGATCCTTGACTTGTAGCACAGGACAGCGGGTAGGAACTGTTCCTCATGTTTGCTGAGAGGACTGAGGGTTAGCCTGGAGGAGCTGACAGGACTTACAGCCAGAGTGGGAGCCAACAGCAGAAGTGACACAGGAAGAGAAGACCACGAGCGAACAGCGTGAGGACAGGAGGAGCTAGGAGCACACAGGAGCACAGGTGAGCGCTGCTCCGAATGGTGAATGTAGGCAGCAAAGCCGACTACTTTGGAGAGATCTTTTCACTACTTTCTCCGTGCTGGGACAGAATACTGACATGCACAGCTCAAGGGCGGAGAGATTTATTTTAGCCTACAGTTCCAGAAGGTCTCAGAGTCTGTCCATGGGCAACTGCATGGTAGAAGTACATGGGAGAGGTGAGCTGGAGAAGAGGAATTCACCTCATGGCCAACAGGTGAAGTCAGGGAGGAAGGGTAGAGCTAGTGTCTATCCTTCCAGGTCATGTCCCAGTGATCTGCCCCTTCCAAATCAAGCCTCAGTGTTCTACCCCTTCCAGATTAAGCCCAGGTAATCTGGTCCTTCCAGGTCATACATCCAGTAATGCAACACATACCTATAATCCACTATACTTCTATGATCCACCACGCTCCCGTAATTCACCATATGCATATAATCCACTACACACCTGTAACCCACCACACACCTATAATCCACAAAATCTAAGGACATGAGGCTTCCAGGGGACATTTCAGATCTAAATCATAACACTCTGCCCCTAACCCCCAAAAGACCATGTCCACTTCCTTATGAAAATGCATTTAGTCCTTCTCTAAGAGTTGTCAAGCATTTAGTCCTTCTCTAAGAGTTGTCAAGTATTAACAGTTCTAGAACAGCAAAAACTCCAAGTCCAGTGTCTCCTCTGAGACTCAAGGTAAATGTCATCTGTAAAGTCCTGTGAAAACCAAAGAAAAGTTAAATACTTCCAACTAAAGTGGCACAAGATAAACATTCCCATTCCAAGAGGAAGGAATAGAAGGATAGAAAGAAACTGGACCAAAGCAAGTTCTAAACCCAGCAGGGCAAAGGTTAAATCCTGTAGCTCTGTGGCTGGCACCTCATGCAAGCTGCAGTTGAGTCCTGAGCCCCACAGGGCTTGGGTGGTCCCACCACTACAGCACTGTCTCTTGCTGCAACCTTCGCAGCTTCTCCTTGGGGCTAGCTCTACTCACAGTCTACGACCTTCCTCAGTAGACGATTCACATTTCTGACATCTCTAAATTTCTAGGGTCTCCATTGCACCTAGGCTTCTCCTTCACAATTTCATGCATGGCCCTCCAAAGTGCACACTGCCTGGCCTCCAAGGTCTTCCTCTAAGATCTGAGTGGAAGCCTCCATGACCCCACAACTCTTATATTCTGCATGCCTATGAAACCAGCACCACATGATGATGCCCAGGTCCACCACTGGCTTCGGCAGCAGTCTGACCCCCTTGGACAACTGCTGCTAAGGCCTCTGGGTTCTTAGATGGCTGAACTCTGGCGAGTACTTCCCTCTTTGGCCCTAAAGGGAGCCCTGCGGTACTGTTCCCAGAACAAAATCTTTTGCCTTTGTACCTTTTCATTGATAAAGGGTGAGGTCCTGTTGATTCCTGAGACATCCTTAAGCCATCTTCTTTATGGTAGACCACTGCCCTTAATTTCAGTTTTAGGCAAAGTCCCAGGACAGGGGCAAAACGCTGAGACACTTTTTGCCACAGCACAGCATGCATGGTTTCTAGACCAACTGCCAATAAAGTAATAAAGTCCTCCTTCCCATCTGAAACTTAGACCAGCCTTTCCCATCTGTGGTGCTCTTGGCATTCTGGTCTTCTGAGTTCCACCTAGAGTCTCTCACCAAGCTCAGTTCACAGGATTCTGAGGCTTTTCTAGGCAGCATTTTCAAACTTTCCCACACTTCTCCCACAAACCAGTTCTGAAAGCTTCTACACCACATGATCAGGCGAAGGCCCAGCAGTGGGCCCACCTCTCTGGTACCAACGTCTGTCTTAGTTACTTTCTTGTTGCTGGGACACAATACTTAACATGCACAATTTAAGGAAGGAAACATTTATTTTAGCTCACAGTTACAGAAGGTCTCAGAGTCCATTCGTGGGCAACTGGCAGTGGACGAAGGGCATGGCAGAGGTGACCTGGGTGAGAGCCATTCGCCTCATGGCAAACAGGAAGCCAAGTCAGGGAGGAAGCGTGGAGCCAGCATCTATCCTTCTAGGGTGCGATCCTCCCCTCTGGGGTCAAGCCTCAGTGTCCTACCCCTTCCAAGTTAAGCACCACCGACCTACCACTTCCGGTCACACCCACAGAAATCCAACACACACCTATAACCCACCACACACTTGTAATTCACCACCTGCTTATAATCCACCACATGTCCATAATCTACAACATCCAAATACATGAGGCTTCTGGGGGACATTCCAGATCCAACCCATAACCACAAGTAAGACGCGCATTGGACTTAGCATATTTAAGGTCAGCGATTTCTGTGAAGACAGGTTCCATGGAGCGAAGGGACTAAAGGAAGGATTGAAAGGAACTAAGAAACTGAGGGGAAGAAAAAGGAGTCCACGAACACAATTTTTTTTTTTTTTTGTACTGGGGACTGAACTCAGAACCTTTATGCTGAGCAATCAGCCCTTTGTTATTCTTTAACTCGAGACAAGACCTCTGTAAATCACTAAATTCCCCAGGCTGAGCTTGAACTTGCAATCCTGCCTCAGCCTCCCAGAGTGCACCACCACACCTGGCCCATAAACAAAATTCTAATAAGTTGGTTGTGGAAGGGAGGGTAACTGGGGGAAGATGGTGTCCGACGAGTGAGTGAGAGGTCACTGAAAGTGTGACAGGAAGGATGCAGGAAGAGGACAACCAACCAGAGAGGGCCCTGCCAGGGAAGGGGCAGGAGACGGTCCACAGCACAGGTGAATCCACACATTTAAAGGCTGATCTCAATTCAAGGGCCTGATCCCTCTTTAACGGGATTGGGACAGAAAGAGAAGAAAAGGAATTAATCAGTAGCAGTCGCTGAAGGGCCTTGACCCGGTCCCTACAATAAGAACAAGCCTTTTGCTAGGAGTGCATAGCACTTAGGAGGCGGAGAGGTTAATGACAATGGCAGCTGTTTGAAAATCTGTCGTGAACAACAGCAGAGAAGCTCTAGAAAATCCTGAAAGGTTAATTTTAAAGGTCAGAGCAGATGACAGAAATCACTCGAGGTTTACCAGAATCTGCTGAAAAATACAATCAGCAAATACGTGTTTAGCTATGATGAGACAATGCACTTACCAAAGGTCTCTTTTATAAATAAGGAAATGTTATTACAAGGCCATTTTTCACTGATAATTTGAAAAAAGAACTTTTCAGTTTGCTGGCGTAACACTGTGTTTCTCCTTAATAATGTACCAAGTAATGAAAAGAGCTCGTCAGTGCTGGCTGAGATGATGGGCAGGGACTCAGGTGCACTAAGATTCAGTAGGCTAGGATGGTATGACATAGCTTTGTTTAAAAAACACACATACATACACACACACTGAACTTATAAAATAAAGGTTATGAGGCTCGGTAATGAGCCAAGTTACTGGCAACAGTTGTTTTGCAGTACTGAGGATTGAACCCAGGGACATTCTATCAGTGAGCCAAATCCCCTACCCCTGTTATTACCTATTTTTGACTGAGAGTTTCCCTAGATTGCCTAGGCTGGGCTCAAACTTGGGATTCTCCTTCCTCGGTCTCCCCAGTGCTCAGATTACAGACACACACCACTGCACCCAGCTCTGCCAACTGCTCTCCTAAGAGCAGGCATAACCTGGAGATGGGACAAACTCCATGAAGCAACAAGATAAGGCCCTTCCTGTCCCAAGACTTGATTCAGCTGAGGGCGGTAACAGCTCACACGAAGCAACCTTAATTAAAAAAAAAAAAAAAAGGCTATTGTATTTTTTCAAGAGTCTTGCTATGTGTTCCAGATTCCAGGCCAGCCTTAAACTCACTATAGAGCCCTACCTGGTCTGGAAATCACAACCCTCCTGCCTCAGCCCCCAAGTACTGAGACCGCAGGCATACACTACCACACCAGCTGCCATGTGCATTTTTCAAGTCCTATTTTTATATTTTATTACCAACAGTTTGGGGCTGTATAGCTTCATCCCCTCCTAAAATGTGTATTCTGAATTACAACATCATCTTACAGTCCAGCGCTATACCATCTTCAGAGAGGCACGATACACCTGTCTGAACAGTACTGCACGTTATACTGGAGAGTATTTGCCACTGAATTATTCAATATCCATTATGAAGAAAACAAAAGCCTAAGTGGGGACAAACCACTTGTGCCCTTTCCACCTGCATATTCATTTCTTCCCTCATTCATACTTGGAATTCCTGGCCCTGCAGAGTACTCGGCTCCCCCTCCCCATCCTGCACATATTCTAATTTACTGTGTCCCAGGGGCAACACGAGGCGAAAGCCTCAAGCAGCAGGCGTTGCAAAGGCCAGGATGCGCAGAAGAGATCATGGGGTAAGACGAACCGGGATTCACCGCCATGCTTGCCCTTCCATAACATCTCGCCCTCGGGAGAACGGGAGCAGCACCGAGCCCTCCTGAGGGCGGGTCCCTCAACAACCCCCCCACCTTTAAAGCTGCCACCCTCTCCTACACGGGACCAACCTTGTGGCATATGAACCACTGGGGGACACATTTGACAGACATGCAAACCACGGTAAATGTGAAACAGAGGAAGCAGCACAGTATATACAAGCATGACATGTGCACCAGGCTGACTTCCGGGTGCCCCAAAATGCAAAGCACGAGCACAGCCTAGGGCGCAGAGGGGCTTGGGGGACCCAGACACTAGGAGGGAGCCAGACCAGACACACCACAGAAGGACAGCCAAGAAGCTTGGACTCTATCATAGCCCAGGTGTGGATTAGTTTAGATAAAATTAGACATTATTTATTTTGCAGTGCTGGGGATCAAACCCAAGGCCTCACACATGCTAGCAGCACTTCAAACCTAAAGTACATTTGCAACCCAACACTAGATTTTTCTTTTTTGCATGGTACTAGAGATTGAACCCACGTTTTTGCCCTTAGCTGAGTTTTTAGTTTTTATTTTGAGACAGGATCTAAGTTAGTTGCTCAACTAGGTTCAAACTTGCAATTTCCTGCCTCAGCCTCCCAGAGTGCTGGGATCACAGGCCTGTCCCACCATGTCTAGTTCCAACATTGGAATATTTCAAAGAGAATTTTTGCTCAAACACATGGGAAAAGCAAACAAGAACAAAAACAAAAAGCAAACAAATACAGTAAAGCATGAAAACAGGAATCTCACAGGTTCCAGATTTATTTTTAGCATCAGTATTTTTATTATTGTAGACATAGCATTTCTATATGTTGCCCAGGCTGGTCTCAAACTCTAAGGCTCAAGCAATCCTCCTGCCTCACTCTCCCAACTGGCTGAGACCCAGATTTCCCAGCTTGCTTTGGCAAACTCTAGTCCCAGACAGGCTCAGTTGGTGCCAGGTAGAAGTGGTCCAGCCCAAGAAATAGGTCTCTCCTGCCCCTGTCTACTGGAATGGCCTGGTAAAGCCTTGGTCCGTGTCCATAGGGTGAAGGCAAGAGTGAGCTAATGGGACCGCATCAAATTAAAAGGAAACCATCAACAGAGAAAGAGATAGGCGACGCGATGGAAGGAAATCTTTATTAGCTGCTCTTCTGATAATCAGTATCTAGAATACATGAAGAACTGAAAAATCCGATTTACCTCAAAAAAGCCCAATCAAAAAACAGGCAAGCGAACTGAACAGAGAATTCTCAAAAGAAGAAATACATTGACCCATAAGTATACACAAGTGTCTCCATCTTTAGCCACTTGGGAAATACAAATCAACACTACACTGAGGCTCCATCTCACCCCAAGTGAAATGTCTGTCATCAAGAACACAGAAGCGATGAGTGCTGGCGCAGTGCAGGGAAGAGGGACCGCTTTCATCCTTCTGGTAGGTATGAAACGAGTGCGGCCACTGGGAAGATCCGCATGGAGAACACTCAAAAACTAAGAACAGATATCCCGCTGGGTCCAGCTAGCCCACCCGTGGGTATATTTCTGAAAGATCTAAAGACAACATGGCACAGAGATACACACACACACCCGTGTTTACAGTGGCACAATTCACAGCAGCTGTAGAAACGGCCTACACACCCATCAACTGATGAATGAGCAAGAGAAACGTGGCATTTATGCACAGCAATGTCTTACTCAGCCCTAAAGAAAAAGTCATGTCATTCGAAGGAAAACGGATGGAACCAGAGACCATCAAGTTAAATGAAGTAAACCAGTCTGGGGACACAACATCATTAATTCCTCTTACATGAGAGATCTAAAAATAAATACGAAACAAAGAAAGAAGGGGAAAGTAGGAGATAGCCTACTAGTAGAAGGGGGTAAAGAAAGCAGAGGAAAGTGATGGGCATAAAAGAATCAAAATATGTCACAGGCACTTAGCAACATTAATCCCACTACTTTGTATTATTAATATGCACCAAAAAAAGAATCACTGAGGCCAGGCAAGGCGTACAACTGTAAGAACAGCTACTTGGGAAGTCCTTGCAATCTTACTAAGGCTGAGGCCAGCCTGTGCAGCAAAGCAAGACCCTATCTCAAAATAAATAGGGTGGGAGGTATGGCTTAGGGATAGTGTTTGCCTGGCTTGGGTTCCATTTCCAGCACTACTAAATAATTAAATTAATTAATTAATGCACATAGAACCCTTAGAATAGAGCTGGTCTGTGGAAAGCCTCAATCATCATTCGTTGGTATTTGTGCTACATCAAAATCCTTGGAGCCAAGGTCTCTGAAACAGTTTGTGAGCCATTCACATGACAGGTAGAAAAAGGTTAGGTCCTGCGTCAAGTTCCCTCAAACCATCAAGAACCAGTGGTCACTGGAAAAATAGCCAGTGGACCAGAGCTAAAAAAATTTTCCATTTTAAAAAAATGGAGGAAGACAAAAGTTGTTTGCACCTAACCTTCATTGGCCATAAATGGGCTGTGCCAATTCCCCAGCACCACATAAACCGCAGGTGGTGGTGCACAGCTGTAATCCCAGCACACAGGAGGCTGAGGCAGGAGGTTCGCAGACTGTTCGAGGCCAGCCTGGGCTACAGCCTGAACTACAGAGTATGACCCTGTCATAGATAACAAACAAACCCAACTCACTGAAGGCTTCCTAATCCCTCACCTACCCAAAAGGAGCAGGCACTTCAGCCCTGGCTCCTGTATGTTTTGTTAAGGTTAACACAGAATTTATTTCATTATTTCAAGCTTAAATGGCTGTTGGGCCTCTTAGCTGTTATTTCGTGGCAAGGCACCCCGTGCCCCCTGAGTACCTGGGAATAAGAACTTGGGGCCAAAGCCCTTTCCCCACTTCCCAACTCCTCCCATCCTAAGGTGCTCTGATGACTCATCCTCAAGCAACTTCCTGAAAGTGAATCCCAGCAATGCAGTCCCCTCACAGGTACTCCACAGGCTCCCAGACTACTCCAGTCTCCACCCAGGGCACACGTGTGCCACATAAAAACCACCCACATCACCTTGCTTTCAGAACTGCCCATAAATGGTCAACTAAAGACATGGGCCAGAGTGTCAAAACCAAATCCTCCCCTGAGGCTAGTTCCAAGAAACCATGCCCTCTGGAGAGCTGAATACGGGTTAATTTATTTTGCCAGAATAAGAAAATGATGCCACCAACCCTATTTCCTTTTCAAGCATGGCTTCCACAACACATAGGACAAAAAAAAGATGCTAAGTACTGAATTCCTTGCTGAAATGTCTCATCTCAGATGCACAATAGGATTTATTAATGCTTTACTTCTATGATCCATTTTATGCTTTAGACTTTTAAAAGCTAGCTAGCCTGCACTGTGTGCTTCCTGCACACCAGGCACATCTTCAGCAGAGCCTGACCCTCTCCCTCTAGCTGTCTGTCCACAGGTCTGTCTACCTCAGCAGGCATACGCCTTTCGAGCAAACTATCTCTCTGTCTTTTTCTCTCCTGCTTGGAGTACAGGACTGGCACCACGCTAATACTTAGTAAGCAGAGTGAATACACTAGTGGATCTTCTTGTTTCAATACTTTTGAACTGAACTCAGGACTGTTGCATTAAGCCTCACCCTGGAGCCTCCCTCTCCCTTTTTTTGAGACAAGGTCTCAGTAAGTTGCCAAGGCCAGGCTTGAACATCCTTTCTTATTCTCCCAGTGTTCTGGGATTACAGGCCACCATGCCTGACTTCTGTCTATTTTTATGCACATTCTGAAGACTCAACCTGGCTATGAGAGCTAAGGTCTTAAGCTGGGCATGGTGGCCAGTACTCAAGAGGCAAGAGGACTGCCTATAATCCCAGCACTTGAGAGGCAAGATGATTTCTGTGAGTTTGAGGCCAGCCTGAGCAAGATCCTGTCTCAAAAAAAAAAAAAACTGGAGTCTTTCCAAATTATACTCTGTTCTACCTCTAATCCTTGGCATTTCTGCTCATCTCTGAGCATCACTCCTTTCATGGCTTCCATCTCAAAAGTCCCCTAAAAGCCATATATATGGTAAGTAATTATGGAGGCTAACTGAATCACTGGATAACTTTATTGATGATTTCCTGAGCAGCTACAATGTAGAGCCTGGCTGGAGGGATGGGTCCCAGGGGACATGGCCTGAAAGGGTACAATCCTGCCCTCAGCTCTCTGCCCTTCACCCTGCTCTGTTTCCTTCGGCCATGTGGCAGGCAATTTCCTGTGCCTGGGCTTTCCACCAGGCCCTTCCGCCACTGACAGCCAATAATAAGCAGAGACCCCTGAATTATGAACTAAAATAAAACTCTTCTATAAGCTGTGGAGATCAGGTATTATGATGAGAGAGTGGCGAAAACTGAAATTGGAACCACAGAAGGGGACTGTTGTGATTATAGATTGTACCTGACCATTTGACTTAGAAACCTGTGGAAGTGGTTTACTGGAGGAGCTTGGAAAAGTTTGCAGATGCTGATGTCACAGAATTCTGTAAACTGAGCTTGATGGGAGGTTTTGGTCAGAGCTGAGGATATCAGAGTGCTAAAATGAGTGCAGATTACAAAGGTCAGGCTTCAGAACTTTCAGATGACAAAGAGGACTCATGGCAGTTGCTCTAGAAGCCACATGTGTTATACTGTGGCAGAATGTGCCTGCATCCTGCCCATGGCCTGAGACTGCCTGAAACTGAGACTAAGAGCCGTAGACTAATTTTAAGGCACAAGAAATTTTAAGGCAGCCCAGTGTTCTGGTAATGGCATGGGTACTGCTTGCAGCTATTAGCTAGACCTACACTGAGAATCAGGAGAAACCAGCAGAGCCAACAAGCAGATACGAAAAGTTCTCAGTTATATTACAAAGGAAGAACCTGCACAGACAAGCCATAGAGACCATTGTTGCTGAAAAGATTAGCATTAAAAAAAAGTGTCCTGCAGCGGGACAACAGAAAGATGGCTTGAAAGCGGCACAGAAACTGACCAGGCCCCACCCTTTACTGGGTCAAAGCCTTAAAAGATTTTGCTTTGAGAAGTCCAAGGAAGGTGTCTCCCCCACTTCATCCCCTAGGCACTGAATTTTATAGGCCTGATCCTCAATACCACAAAAAAAGACTGTCAATTCTTGGAGATGAAACTAATCCGCTTTGCTTAAAAAGTGGGTATTTGGGAGCCAGGGGCAGAACGTTACAGTTTGGATCTACAAGGATCTCCAAACGCCTCATCTATCTGGAAAATGATTGGGCAATTGGGGTTAACCGGGTAAGCAAGTAATAGACTGTTGATCTCATGTGCTATTAGGAAGTAGGGACTGGCTGGAAGGGTTAGCAATTGAGCCACCCTCTGCTCTGCTTCCTGCTGCCACAGGAGCAGCTCTTCCTGCACCCCCATCCTAAGCAAGCCTCCAGCCTTCCACCACCACCAGTCAACGTGGATAAGCTGAGACCCCTGAGGATGAGCTGAAATAAGCCTCTCCTGCTTTAAATTGTGAAGAGGAAGCACTTTGTCTCAGCGACAGGAAGGCACCTGACCCTCACCAGAAGACCTGCAGGCAGTCTCCAAGCTCTGTCTGACAGGAGCAAGGTGCAACATTCTGCCACCTCATAAACTCTGGTTAGAATCCTGCCACTCTGGGGATCCCTCATGGATTTTTTTTTTTTTTTGAGACAGGGTCCCGCTCTGTAGCCCACGCTGGTCCTGAACTCACTATGGAGCCCATACTGGCCTTGAATTCACGGCAATCCTCCTGCCTCAGCCTCCCAAGTGCTGGGATTACAGGTGTGCCTCACCATGCCCAGCTTATGTGGTGCTGGGGAATCGAACTTGGGTACTTAGCGCTTGAGTTGGCGCTTGCTAGATACTGCTTTAACAGCTGAGCCATTCCTCCAGCCCTTCCTCATAGATTTCTATGCAGATATCTGGCAGCCCCCAACTCTACCTGCTCCCCTACTGACCTTTTCCAGAAGCCAATGAAGGTTTCCATAACTCACACATTTTTATTCACAAGAAGTGATCAAAACTACAATATTTCAGCAAAAAAATACACACTAAAAGAAATTTTGTCAAGAATGATGAGTGTGTTCAATGTGTGGGGAAATATTTTCAGTCTCTTGAGGAGAGTTAATGGCCATTATCATAATAAATATTTGTAGTAGCCCCGTGTGGTGGTGCATGTCTGTGATCCCAGCATTTGGGAAGCTGAGGCAGGAGTATTACCTGAGTTCAAGGCCAGCCTCCGCTACATAAATATTTGTAGTTACACACTGACCTCATTTTTTGATCATTCTTCATTGACCAAACATTTATAGAATTTTCTGCCAAATAAAAACACAATTGTATACCCACATCCATCTTATTCACTGGATCTGACATGTGACTTCTGGCTCTCTTCAAAGTCCCAGTGACCACTGTGAATAGATTCAGGACATCATGGTAGCCATAACAGCACAACTAAAGACATAACAGCTGAGGCTGGTGGCATATCCCTGTAATTCCAGCACTCGGGAGGCTGAGGCAGGAGAACCACCTTCAGTTCAAAGCCAGCCTGGGCTACAGAGTGAGTTCAGGAGCAGTCTGAAGCAAAGGAGAACATTTCTGAAGGGAATTAATGGCAATGTGTTTTTTACTGTGACAATTTTTAAAGTTTAAACATTCACTGCATTTCTAAAATCACATCTTATACTTATTTTTTGTGGTACCAAGAGTTGAACCAAGGCCTTCACATTGAGCTATCTGCCTCCAGCCCTCTCTCTGTTTTGAGACAGGGCCCTGGTACGTCACTAAGATGCCCAGGCTGGACTCAAACTTGCGATCCTCCTGCCTCAGCATCCTAGAGCATGGGGATGACATGCATGGAACACCATGTCCAGCTGAGAGTTTTATTAAGGACAACTGATAAAGCATCTGGAATAAAGTTGCCAGACAGTAAATATTACACAAAGCACAAAGGTACAAATTAAAACGATCATTGGCATATTGTACCAAATATGTGGCAGTGAACAGGTGACCTCTGACTTACCACCATTTTCCCACCTTGATATCCAGAAAGCCCAGCAACCACATACCGAAGTGTAAGTCCCAAATCTCCTGGCAGGGGGAACCCTAGGGGTCTGCTGGGGCGGGGCTGACAACGAGAAAGAACTGACTTTGCTTTCTGCTTGAAAAGACAGCCCAGCTTTGTGGGCGGGAGTCCCTGCCAGCACCAGGCACCAGCTCTGGTCCAGGGACGGTCGGCGTTTGTCTCCACCGGCTCCTCTTGCCTGACCTGGCTCAGAGACCCTGGTAAGGTCCACGATAACTCCTGGCCTTACTCTTCTTATCTGTAAAAAGAGAGTTCAACTCCACCTGGCATATCTCGCATCTGCGCTGCCTCGGCTCTCCACTCTGTCTTTCAGGAACCGGCCAGCATTCTTTCCTGGGGCGGGTTCTGCGAGATACTTTGTTACTTTTTTGAATGGTATTTCCTATTCCTCTTCCTTATCACAAACTGGTCTCAAGCTTCTAGACCTAGGTAGTGCAATCACAACGTGATACACCACAGACCTGGTGTGTGTAGGATAAAAGAGACGTGACATAGAATTTACCATTTTAACCATTTTTAAGTGTCCAGGTCCACAGCACCAAGCTCATTCATACTGTTGTGCGACGCCCCCATCCGCCCAGCACCGCCTCATCTCCTGCACAACATGCGCTAAACACTGACTCGAATTCCTCCTCCTGTGGCCCCTAGCAACTAGCACCTTGCCGACTTGGAGGATCTGGCTACTCCAGGGACATCGTGCCCATGAGATCACATAGGGTTTGTCCTTCAGGACCAGCTTCTGTCACTTGGCATATGGCTCTCAAGATCTGTTCATGCTGTAACATGTGCCAAAATTTTCCTTTCTGAAGTATGATTAATGTTTATTGTATGACCGGATGCAGCAGCGCAAGTCTGCCAGCAATCCCATCTACCCAGGAGGCTGAGGCAGATAGATGGCAACTTCGCAACCAGCCTAAGCTACTGAGATTCTGTCTCCAAATTAAAAAAAAGTTGGCAGGGAACGTAGCTCAACAGTAGAGCACTTGCCTGGCGTGTACAAGGCCTTAGCTCTGTGTCCACTACTGAGAAAATAATCGTTTACACTGGACATTTAAATTACCACCTGTTATCCCTCACCTGCCCACAGACACGGGCTGCTTCCATTTTGTGACATAGCCAAACCCAGGCCCCAGTACCTGCCTTTTCTCTTTTTTTAGATTTCAACCTGGAAATGGAATTGCTAAACAAACAGTCAACCTTTATTTTTCTTTCCTTCCTCCCTTCCTTCCTCTCTACTGGGAGCTGAACCCAGGGCCTTCATGATGAGCTACATCCCCAGCCTCCCACCTTCCTTTTTTTTTTTTTTTTTTTTTTTTTTTTGAATTTTGAGAGAGGGTCTCAAAGCTGCTAAGTCGCACCGGCTGGGCTCAAACCTGTGATCCCTCTGCCTCAGCCTCCCAGAGTGCTGGAGTGCCAGTGTATGCCACCACGCCTGGCT
Organism: Ctenodactylus gundi; assembly: GCA_004027205.1. Taxonomy (NCBI): domain Eukaryota; kingdom Metazoa; phylum Chordata; class Mammalia; order Rodentia; family Ctenodactylidae; genus Ctenodactylus; species Ctenodactylus gundi. The sequence continues at coordinate 16,961 of PVKB01005694.1, forward strand.
CCGGTCCATTTTTTGAGGAGCCTCCGCTGCACCGTGTTGTTCAGATTTTAAAAACAGAGCAAGCTGCAGAGGGCACTGCAGTCTTGCCACCCCGCTGACTCAGAGGCCCAGGGTGGGGTGCGGGTTGGCCTGCGAGGGTTTTGTCTGGGTCTCTGGGGAGCAGGCTGCCCCGCTGTTCGGAATGAGGCTCCCCTGGACTGGGGCTGACCCCAAACCTCACCTCCCCTTGGGCTCGGCGCAAAGCAGGCGCATGGAGCTTCATTTGTAGAGTCGTTCAAGGATGGGGATGACGGGAACATACTTCACTGGGCAAATACACACATCTTCTTTATCCATTCATCATCTTACGGCCATAGCGGCAGCTTCCAAGGTCTAGCCATTACAAGCTGTGCCTCTATAAACACGGGTATGCATGTATCACTCTTGTATGACAACTTGAACTCTAAGGAATTTCCATACTGCTTTTCATAATGGTTGCACCAGTTTACAGTCCCATCAGCAATGTAGAAGACGGGTTCCCTTTCCCCCACAACCTCCCAGGCATTTATTATTTTTTGAGTTTTTGGTGCCAGCCATTCTGATTGAAGTCAGGTGGAACTTGTATGTTGTTCTGATTTACATTTCCCAGGTAAGCCTCCCCTCCTTTACCCGTGGGGTCAGGGACTCTGTATCTCTGACCTCTACCTCTCTCCTCAGCCTTCCTTTTTCTTCTGGGCTTCCTACTGGCTTTTCCTCCATGACTGTTCCAAGGCCCTCATCCTTCCCTGGCACGTTCACCATCCTCCACTCTGTGGCTGACACAAGTTCAGTCATCTTTAACACTGGTTTCAGGCACCAGCTTTTCCAGAAATCCTTTCTAAGCCATGAGATGGGAGTAGGAGCCCCTGACCATACCAACCCACCCCGTATTAGAAGAGTCTGGGCTGACTCAGCTAGCCAGGTCAGCTTCTTAAAACTAGGGGTTAAATTCTTGACCCGTTTATTCTCAGCCCTAGCGCAGTGCAAGAAGGTCACGGGCCGATACGTGAATATGCACGTGGTGTTTTCAAGGCTGAGGAAGTGGCCAAGTGATTAACTCATTCAGAATAACTGCTTCCATAGTCCCATACTGCACTGCTGGGTAAGCGAATGGTGTCATTATCTAATCATGCAAAATAAAATGCGCACCATAAATATGGAAGCCAGGGGACATGCATGGAGGCCTTTTCTCTACCCTTTCGCCCTTTAAAATAAACGATGTGGAGCTGAATGTAGACTCCTCGATAGCGTGGGCACCTGGGATGCATGCAACCCTGGGTTCAATCTTTTTCCCCCACTATTTTTATTAATATACATATGTAATACATTGTGTTTACAATGAATTTGGGTATTTCATGCACATATGTATATCAACTTTACAATCCCTTCCCATTTTGGCCCTCCCACCCCTCCCTATCCGTTCCCCCAACTCCGGCTATCACTTCATGTGGTTCTATAGAATGTCTGTGTTCTGGGTTTTCCAAGACAGAGAACCTATACAGTACAATCTTGAGTACCAATCAGTCAATGGTCTTCATGATTTGAGAGACGCTTTGGCTTCCTCGGCGTCTAAGAAATGCCCTGCGCCCTACTACCCAAGCCTTGGAACCGCAGCTCCATCAGCAGATCCTACCCGTGGTACTGTTTTCTAGCATGGACCACGGTGCAGAGTCCTCAAGGGTGCTTGGTAAACAAACGCATGCTGCTGAAATGAGTAACTGCCAGGCCGCCTCCAGGCTGGAGCTTGAAGTTCACCTCCTTCACAGGCAAGAACTGTGGCAGCTGTACCTTTTTTTTCCTACTAAGGGCACTGGGAGGGCACCAAAGCAGTGGGCCACCTGTCTCTAAACTCGCTGAAGTGCCTGCACTGGCAGCTGATGCAGGAAACCTGGGACCTGCTTCAACGAGCGAGCCCGTGATTTTCTGTTTAATTGTGTTTAAATGGGCGTCAGTCGCTCTCCATCCAAAGCCTCGGAGGTGACAGACTCACCAATGCTTGAGAGGTGACTGTCTTAGTCACGTTCTTGTCACTGGGACAGAATGTCTGACTCCGACCCTTTAGGGGAATGAAGGTCTATTAGCTCACGCTTTCAGAAGGTCTCCATCCACGCAAAGTCAATCAGGCATCTGGAATGCTGGAGGAAGCACCTAGCAGGGGGCCTCTGCTCCTACCATCCTCCCCAGGAAGCAGAGTCCAAAGGATCCAGGACCTTTGCCTTTCAATATCCCCCCCACCCCCCCAGTACTGGGGACTGAACCCTTTGCACTAAACTGAATTGCTTATTGGAGACAGAGTCTAAAGTTGCTAAGTTGCCCATGCGGGGTGTGAACTCTCGATCCTCCTGCCTCAGCCTCCCCAAGTGCTGCAATTACAGGCCCTGCATCACCAGGCCCAGCTCAGGTGTGAAATCATCAACAGATTAATCCACTATACAACTAATTCCCACAATCCAGTCACCTGCTGAATACATAGGGACATTCCAGATCCAAACCCTAAGTCACCTTACTGTGAACTGCTGCTCCTAAGCTCCAAGAGTGACTTATTTCTTGTGGAGGTCAGTGGCTATCCAGGTCCTAAATGGACTTTGCTATATCGTCTCGTCTTATTGTCGCTCCCAGGATGCCATGACGGGAATCACCAAAGCATACAAGCTAAGACCAATTTTTTTGTTTTTAATTTCTTAAGGATTTGTATATTTTTATTCGCAAAAGGTTTTTAAATATTGATGTTAGATGCAGAAAATGCAGGTACCTGCTGAAAAGTATTATACACAATGAACAATTCATAATTTCGTATCTTGAAAGAGACTAGACCCTTCCAAAGGAAAGTACTTTTTCAGCAGAGTTTTAAGGACCATCAGGAATTTCTGATTAACAATGATTTTAAATCCTAACTCCTGCACACACCTCCTTTCCTTGAGTATAGGCAGGTGATCACAATTTGAAGGAATCTTTTCCTTAAACCCAGGGACATTTTACCACTGACCTACAATCCCCACCCTTTTACTTTTGAGACAGGGTCTCACTAAGTTGCCCAGGCTAGGCCTCAAACGTCAGATCCTCCTGCCTCGGCCTCCCAAGTAGCTGGGGTCACAGACATAAACCACCACTCCTGGAAGAATTACTTTTTAATCACCAAGTCAAACGTCTGACTAGCAAAAAAAAAGAAAAAAGAAAAAGAAAAAAGAAAAAAAAAGCACCTGTGTTCATTCCTGGCATCTTAGGTGCAGGAGGAAGAGTAAAGGTACTTTTAATAGTTCAGCTTTCCCAGTGGCGCGAAGGTTTTGGAATCAAGCTTACCTCCTTTCCAATCCATGCCCTCTCACCCCTCTTAGGATCATGGCCACTGGAAGAAACTTTGTCTTTCTAATCATAATCTTTATTATAAACAAAAAAGCTGCCTGGAGTTCACAAGTAAAAGCAACCGACTGATATTTATGGCAATGGATAAACTATAAGGTAGGGCTGTAAAAAAACAAATATACTTTTAATAACACGGGTTTTGTTTTTTTTTTTACACTGGGAATGGGAACCCAACGACAGAAGTTTGGCCAGCTTTGGAAAGTGGGAGGAAGTGGAGTCACCTCAATATTGCATCCTGGGGCTTTCAGGCCAGGACCTTTGGCCTAGGGGACGCCAGGGAAAAAAGAAGGACCCAGAAACGGCGCCAGGGAGACCAACACGCTTAAATCTAAACCACCGGGCCTCCCTGCTTCCCGCGCGCCCTGCCTCAAGGCTTTCCGTCTGGAAAGGCTGCAAGTATGAGACCCGCACTACAGCCGGCCGCGCGGCGTGGGCCGGGGGCGTGGCAGCGAGGCTAGTCCCGCCGCAGGTGTCCCGGCGGCCGGGCGAGCGGACCCCGCGGGCGGAGCCCACAGGGACAGCCGCCCCCGGGCAGCGTGGGAGGCCCAGGCCGTGAGGGACGCCACCCACCACACCCCGCAGCCAGGGGTCGCGCCTGCAGCCTGCTGAGAAAGGTCACCCGAGCCGCACCGCCGCAGGGAACCGCGAGGCCGCGCCGCTCCAGGCGGCCCGAGCTCGCGCAGGCCGGGGCCCCACAGAGCCGGCCCGGACAAAGAGTCTCAACACGGAACGCTGCGTCAACCGGGGCGTCGCAAGCGGCGAGCCCGGGGCTTCTCCAACCTGCGCAACGCGCTCCTACCTTGCTCCGGCGCCGGGCGCGGAGGTCTGCGGAGACGCACGGCCGAGCCATCAGGGCACGCGGCGCACCCAGCCAGGATCGCCCCTTCAAGGTTCCCGGCCCCGCCCCCAGCGTGGGCCACGCCCCTCTCAGGCTCCGCCCCGCCCGCCGCTCAGCTGGGCCCTCGGGCCTCTAAAAGCGCCTGGAGCCCGGTGCATTGTGGGACTCGCAGCCCAACACCAAGCCTGCGCTGACCCCTAGCGGGCGCTGCTGCAAACACGCCCGATCGCAGCTGTGCCCGCTTCCAGGGTCCCTTCCGTGAGCACGCGCTTGTTGTTTTTCGCTCTCACCTAAGTAAATAAAAATATAGACCCGGGGTCGTGACGCAGACTTGTAATCCCAGTACTCTGAAAGGCCGCCGCAGGGCATCTCAAGTTGGAGCCCATCTTGTCTCAAATTTTTAAAAAATGTAAAAAGCTGGGCACGGGGGCATGGGATTGCTGAGCCCCACGTGGAGTGCGCGTGGTGGCGCACGCCTGTCATCCCAACACTTGCTAGGCTGAGGCAGGAGGATTGCCTTGAGTTCAAGGCCAGCCCGGGCTCCCTCGGGAGTTCAGGACCAGCCTGGACTACAGAGCAAGACCCCGTCTCAAAATAAAATAAAATGACAAAATTAAAGTAAAAAAGCCTCAGTGCAAATGCCCTGGGTTCAATCTCCAGTAGCAGCAGCAGAAGAAAAAAAGCTAGGAATGAAAAAAAAAAAATGTTGTTGGAGCCACCTGCTTCGCAGTGACTTGAGCAAAAACTAAAGCAACGCTTAGGCTAGGAAAAGCTTTTGAAACAAAGGAAAATCTATAGAAGTGACAAAGAAAATAACGTCACGATGGAGACGCACACAAGGGTATGGTTTCAATTTCTGGAGAAACAGCAAAACAGCCCAGTCTGTTTAGAGAACAGCGGGGTCCTATGGGATTACACTGTGCAGTCCGCAATTTTTCCCTACTGGGCACAGGCCCGGAGAGAACAGCCTAAATGGGGTGACGAGGTGAACTTTGCAAAGATCCTCATCGTGCAAAATTAGAAAACAGCAAATGACTCCCTGGGTGAAGGGCAGCATTGGTAGCTATGCCAGGATGAGCGTTGCTACCACGTAAAAATATTCCTAGCACGGAATGTCAGGCAGCAAGCGGGACACATGTTCAAGGCCAACGACGTGCAAGTACACGAGAAAACTTTGGAGCAGGGCAAATGGTTTAAAGTACCTTCCCTTTTAATTACTTGTTAAGTGTTTCTAAGTTGTTGGAACTAGTCCTAATTTTTGATGGCATTGTGATATTCCAATTTCCCCACATGATAAATGATTGTTTTAAAAAGTTATCTACAAAGGAACAATCCAGAGACTTTACAGAACCATGATTAGTTGATTGATGATTGATTGCACGGGGATTGCATATAGAGCTTCCCACGGAGCTACACCCCGAGCCCTTGTTCTGCCTTTTATTTGGGACAAGGTCTTGCTAAACTGCCTCAGCTGGGCTCAAACTTTCAGTACTCCTGCCTCAGCCTTCCAGAGTGCAGGGATTACAGGTGCGCAGCACCAAGCCTGGCCCTGAGATACTCTTTCTTGTTTGCAAAAGGCCACATTTCTTTCTCTGGGAATGATTAGTTTTCCAGGATTCTGTAACAAAGTACCTAGGGCTTGTTGGCTAAGGCTGCAATCCCAGCACTCTGGGAGGCTGAGGCAGGAGGTCACAAGTTCCACCTTAGCCTGGGTAGTGTAGCAGGATGAAAATAAGTAAACAAAACTAAAAAGGGGCTGGGATGTAGCTCAGTAAAAAAAGGCTGTGGGTCCAATCTCCAGTACTGAAAATGAAAGAAAGAAAAAGAGAAGAAAGGAAGGAAGGAAGGAAGAATGAAAGAAAGAAAGGATCAGTTGTTTTTTGCCAAAAATCTAGACATTTCCCTAGCTTATTTTTTTACTTCTTCCTTATCTCTTGTAAAATGTGCATACACAACACACTCCAATCCATTCTCTTTCCTGTACTGCTATCACTACCCACCACCCAAGTCCATGTCCAACCCACCACCAACTTGTTTTACTGACAGTGTCAACCTAACTGGTCTCCCTCATTCCAATCTTGCCCCTTGACACTGAACTGCCAGAGTAACCTTTCAGAAAATTGTACCATATCAAATTATCCCTCTGTTTAAAGCCTCTTAGTAATTTCTCACTGTATTTAGAAAAATCTCCAGCTTTTTCCTCTGAGCCACACAGTCTCCATGACCTGGCCCCAGGCTCTCTCTAACTCACACTGGCTTTCTGTTCACTCACTGGCCCTGGACAAACTGGCTTTGTTTCTCTTCCAGGATTAGCAACAGCCTTCCTGCCTCGGAGTCTTTGTACCTGCTACGACTCTGCCTGGAATGCCCTTCCTCACACCTCACAGGATGGGTTCGCTGAAGACTCAGCCTCAGGTCACCCAGTCACTCACCATCATGCCAATCTGCTTTAATTCTCCATGTGGCTCTTACTGATAATCTTCTGGTTCCTGTACTGGAGGGGAAGCTCTGTCAGAGAGCACAGATCACATAAACCTACTGTGCACTCAAGCTCATTGCCCAGAAATGGTAGGTGCTCAGCAAGTGCAGAGATGGAGCAGATGAAGGAACCAGAAGTCACCAAAAATTCATCGACTGGTGTCTTCGGCCTTTTTGGGTTCTTATTTCAGAATATCACAGTCTGGATGCTTCCTAAGGAAAAGAAATCTATGTCGTGCTGAGAAGGGCAGTATCAAGATCATTCACAAGGGCGGAGCCCTCAGGACTCAAACGCCTCCCACCAGCCCCGCCCCCAACCTGTGGGTCTCCAACACGGGATTCTGGGGGAACCAAACCGTAAGGATCGCTGTCTTGGGGGCTGCTCCAGATAGACGGTCTCATAAAGCTGAGACACTCAGAAGTTAATCCAATCAACCAGCAGGAGCAGGAGGCGGCTCCAGGGGACAGGAAGTGCCCCACAATGTCCTGGAGGCTTTTTTTAAAAGGACTTCAATTGGTTAGGCACTCCAGGCCTCCTGACTGAGAGATCTCCATCCCCACGCCCACCCCTGTACCTGGACCTCTGGCTTCACGCGCGCTACACAGGTGCCCTACCGCAGAGCTACATCCCCAGGCCTTAGGATTTGGTGACGGAGTCTTGCTAAGTTACCCACTCAGGACTGAATGGACAAGCTATGACGCCTACACACAGTGGAACAATGCAGAAGCGGTAAGAATGAATTACAGCTCCGGGTGTGCATAAACCAAAGCTGGAGGCCGGCAGAGAGGACGAACACACAAATACACACTGGGAGCCTGCCCCCTGGGGTGTAAGTCAAGCAGGCACTGCTAGATCCTGGCCATGGGATCTAGACAAGGGGTCACCTCCCGGGTGCTGGCTGGAAGGGGCTCGTGGGAGGTGCTGGACTTCATGGTGATTACGTGGGCCTCTACACATGCAGACAGCTGCAGGGACCTGTGGACTATGTAATCACGTTTCAATTATAAAGCCTGGATAGTAAGAGTTTACAGATAAGCCCACAGATGACCACAGATTCCAAAGCAGAAACAAGCCTCCGCCTGGTCTGTTCAGCTGCCCGCTGTGGGTCCGTGACAGGAGCATCTGGGATGCTGTGAGCGCCAGTGCCAAGACATGCGCAGAGTAAGTCAGGGCCAGGCAGGCAGAGGCCTAGCACCCTGAGCAGGAGGTGGTCTGTGCCTGCCTGGGAGTCCCCTCCACCTCTCCCTGGACTGGGGATTGAACCCGGGGCCTTCATGCTGAGGCACATCTCCAGCTCTTTTAAGTTATTGCTCGACTGATTGTTTGAGACAGAGTCCTGCTAAGTCTTTCAGTTGCTCAGGCTAGGATGGAACCTACGTCCTCGGCCTCCCAGAGCAGAAATTAAAGGCCTGCCCTACCACACTTGACCATTTGTAATGTCCTCAGCTGTGGTTACGGATGAGTGCATATCCTGAGAAAAATAGCAAGATAAGCATTTTTCTACATTTGCTCTCCCACTCTTATGTTCTCCCGCAGTTATAGAAAACATGCCAAAGTACCCAAGCCCGCATGTGACTCGGGGTTTAATCCCCTGCGGGCATGTGGCTCCCGCCTGCCACACGTGGTTCGCTCCATGTCCCTCCTCGTCACCAAGTTGATCCTCCTCCCTCGCATCACTCTCCACGCCCACCCCATCCTTCCTCAGTGCCCTGCTTCTGTCCTCTCCCACCCTTTCTGGGACTCCCTTCTGCCCCAGCCGCCCACCCCTCCCTTTCCGTCATGTTGTTCACGGAAGAAAGACCTCACCGTTCTCATAGCGGTCTGGATTACCTCTTTGGAGAAAGGAGTTTGGAAAAAAGCTTGGTTTTGCGTGGTAAAACCTGTTTCTCATTATGGTAGACTCAACTGTACCAAGTGTGATTGAAAATGACAATGCATGCTTAACTTTTTAAAAACTGATTGTAGGAAAAGACACATTGCCATGAATCATAAACATGAAAAACTATCAAGTAAAACATGTACTTATTACCCTAAAAGAATAAAAATGAAAATAACCGTGAAACAATGCCATTTCGTGTTTTTTTTTTTCCTTTTACTGTACACTGAACCCATGGTCTTTGCACACAGCCCTTTTGTAAACTTGTCACTTTGAGACAGGGTCTCACTGAGTCACTGCTGTTTAGGCTGAGATTGAATTTGTGACGCTCCTGCCTCAGCCTCCCAGAGTACTGGCACTATAGTCTAGTACCACCTCAGCCAGATTCACTTTTTAAAAACTGAAACACTAGAAAGAAAAAATACACGAGGAATATCACTGTTTGGTTATGGGTGCATTTTGTGCAAATTTCTCTAGTTGTCAAAAAGGCTTTTCCTAACTACACGGGCTAGGTGTGAGAAGAGTGGGAAGGCACATGCCATCTCCAGCCATTTTTCTCTGACGCCACAGTCAGGTCATCCTCTGCTGCCGTCCTTCAAGCTGGTTTTGCTTAGGATACTTCTTGGTGCAGCTTTCCCGGGAAGGCAGTGGTGCAGGCAATGCTGAGTTGACGCTTATGTCAGGACCGTGTTTCTCTTCTTTGCTTCTGTTAGCTGGATACAGAGTTGCTAGTTTCAGTTTTCACATCCTCAGGTTCATTTGAGTTTGTTCACAAGTCTTTGCAAACTAAGTATCATTCTTGCAAGATGTTCTTATCGATTGTTTTTCTTTTTCCTCTTGAGCACTAAGAAACATAGAGGTTGACTTTTTTCTTTGAGACAGGGTCTGTAGTCTAGACTGGTCCTTAACTCACCAAGTAACCCAGGCTGAACTCACAGCAATTCGCCTGCCTTGGCCTCCCAAGTGCTGGAATTATAGGTGTGCGCCATGGTGCCCAGTTTATGTGGTTCTGGGATTTCAAATTCGGGGCTTTGTGCTTGCTAGCTAATGCTTTAACTGCTGAGCTATTCCTCCAGCCTCATGTGGTAAACACCTAGATAAGTACATCTGCACTCCATTTGAGAATTAAGGTAGTACCTAGCTCTCTAAATACTCTCCAAAAGGTAAATATTCCAAATTTCCAAAATACCAAAATGCCAGCACTGTGCCAACAAAAATGCCAGTGTTTTGAGGCTGAAAACATAGCACATAAAGCACACTGGAATATTAACACACCAACACATCAAAGAAAGGAATTAAAATTTGTTCTGTCTTTCTTTTCTTTCCTGGTACTGGGGATTAAATGTAGGGGCTTCACATTGAGCTATATATCCCTGGGTCTTTTTGCTTTTTATACTGAGACAAGGTTTTGATAAATTGCCCAGGCTGGGTTCGAATTTCCAATCCTCCTGCCTTACCCTCCAGAGCTGCTGGGATTAGCAGGCATGCATCACCACACCGGCACAATCCACACTCCTGAATGTCAAAGATCCGCCCTGTATAATCATTGAGATAAGTCACTAAAGCTTAATGTGGCTCCCAGGGCATGGTGTTAGATTTTGCTTGGTACTATGCAGCCACTTTTCACGACAGGTCAGCAGCCGGGTGAAAACAAATCCCCTGCATGGATTCGGATTCCTATCTAAGCACCTGACACTGGGAGCCATTGCTCCAGACACCTAACCAGAAACCCGCAGGGAATTCCCTGCACTTGGTCGGGGCTCCAGGGGCAATGTCAATGGACATAGACAGATTACAAAGCAATATCGCTGCCCGTTATAAACAACTGTAGGGAAGAAGAAGATAATGTCTCACTAAGGAACCTAAATGATTCCAGAATTCTGTTCAACATGTAACCATGGTTGACACTTGGGTTCATCTTACGACCAATTTACTGAAAGAAAAACAAAACAAGGGGCACAAACCAAAGATGGAAATAAATGAGGGGAGCCAGGAAAAGGAGGGGTATGGGTTCAACAGCCACGACCCTAGGGGGCGGGAGGGAGTCCCACAGCAATCACGACTCTAGTGGGGACAGGGTCCGAATGGAGGAAAAGGAGGGCAAAGCCTAGAATATCACAGCACGTGTTAGAATGCGACACACCACACACTTTTGCCCATGTAAGAGACACGTGTTTCCAGACTCCAGCAGTTGATGCACGACAAATCAACAAGCCCTGGTCCAGCTGGGTGTGGTGGCACACACCTGCAATCCCAGCCACCTCAGAGGCTGAAGCAGGAGGCCTTGTCTTAGTCACTTTCTCGTTGCTGGGAGAGAATACCTGACAGCCACAATTTAAGGGAGGAAACATACATTTAGCTCAGAGTTTCAGAAGGTCTCTCACAGCCCGGTTACAGGTAGCCGGAAATGGCGGGGACTCACAGCAGAGCTGGAGAGCTGCTCACTTCACGGCAGACAGAATCAAGCGGCGCCGGGCCCGTGCCTTCCCAAGAAGAAGCTGCAACTGTGTCGCTTCTGCCTTCCGTCCCTCGTGTAGAGCTGCCAGGGGGCCACCCCCAATGAGAGTGGGTGCCCTGCCTCTCTTCCTGGGCCACAGGTTAACAACACACACTTGAAAGCTCTGCCCTGAGCAACCCTCAATCTCAACAGTTTGACGTAGTCTTTCGAGGTCAAACCCCAACCACCTGCCCCTTCCAGGCAGGCCCTACTGCCCAATAACACAGTCCCAAATCCATGAGGCTCTCGGGGGACACTCCAAATCCGAACCACAGCAGGCCTTATGATTTCAAAAGGCAGCTGTCCATCGGGACACCATCAACACTAGGTCTCTGACTCTACCCCAGGCCACTTCCTGTCCTTGTTTTCAGCGAGAAATGAGTCATTTTGGAGTTGAGTTCTATGAATCCCAACTTATCCTCCAACATACGTGTTTAGTCTAACCACACAGCGTGGTCCCGGTTTTTCATTCTGGAGTTTTCACAAGAGACGAAGAGGTACAAGAAGAAGGCATTGTTGGGTCTGAAGCAAGGATAACACTATGTAAGGAGTGAAACTTTTGGATCAGGCCAGGCCCTTTGTCAGAATAAGGACTCCTGACACCGTATTCTTCTTAACGTCCTGTTGTTTTCTTAGGCGTTATGTTTCCTAAGCATTAGAGCCAGGGGCAGGCATTGCTCGTAACAACAGAGGCTTTGTTTTGGAGGGCTTGGAGCAGACAATGTCTTCATTCAAGGGATCAAGGTGGGCTGGGCAGGGGTAATGGACCGAGGAAGAAAGGAACAGATCAGGTGTGAAAATTCTGTGCCAAACAACTGCTCCCAGCTCCCTTCCACCTGATGCGACTCTGTGTGGACTGAGTTGTGGCTCTGACAGTCTTCCCACAGAGGTGAACCAAAGCCTGCTGCCTCCATTTGGTTAAAAGTGTCCAAGAAGAGCTGGGTATAAGAGTCCAGACCTGTAGTCCCAGCACTCCGAGACGCTGAGGCAGAAGGATTACAAGTTCAAGTCCAGCCCAGACAACTTAGAGACTTAGAAGGAACTCAAAATCAAAAGTAAAGAGTAGAGCCCACAGCCAGGTGAAAAATCCCCTTCATGGAAGGGGATTTGTGTGAAGGCCCCTGTATTATCCCCAGTACAGGATACAGACATACATAACTAACCGGGCAAGCCAGCAAGTTTACAGGAAATGGCTCTCCAACCCAAGCTGAGGAACATGCCCTTTCCTAGCCAGCTGGCACAGAGTGCTCATTAGCAGCTGCCTAGGGGTGTCTGTCCCAATCCCTGTCCCCAGGCATGCCGCAGGTGTCTGCACACGCCCCACTCGCCCAGTGCAGGACACAGGCTAGCTGGAGCCGGGCGCAGCCGTAGGGCAAAGGAGGCGGACGGACCCTGGGTATCTGCTTACCGCCCCATCCACAATGCGAGATGCCTGGTACCTGGGCACCCACGAATCCAGGGCGTGAAGGGATGGTTTTCTGAGTGTGATCCTTGGGTGCCAGGCAGCATAACTGCATGAGCTTTGTAAATCCAGACACCTGGTCCACTTCAGACTTTAAAAAAAAAAAAATCTGAAGTAGCCAGGTGAAGTGTCCAGCATTCGGGAAGCTGAGGCAGGAGGATTATGCATTCAAGTCCAGTCTGGGCAACTTAGCAAGATACTGTTTCAAAATAAAAACAAGAATTTAAAACATGGCAAGGGACATAGCCTCAGAAACAAAGTGAAACAAAGCAAAAACAACCATACACACACCACCTCCGAGGGATCTAATTTTTATAACCTCCGCTCCCCACTTGATTTTTATGCAAGTAAAGTCAGTCATTCGTTCTTTTGTATTTGATTGATCAGGGGCATTCTGCCACAGAGCTACCTCTTGAGTCCATTTTGTTTTATTGTGAGACATGATAAGTTACCCAAGCTGGCAAAATTGGGATCCTGTCACCTCAGCCTCCCAAGTAGCTGGGACTCCAGGTGGGCACCACCATGCCCGATTATGCAAGTAAAGCTTAAGCATCTCTGTCTAACAAAAAAAGCACTTCTCGGACACTCAGAGGAAGGGAGTTTTGGGCTTGTTCTTTCTTCTAGTTAACTGGGCCTCAGTTTTATCATAAACTAGCTGGATTAGCAAACTGTGGCTCTTGGGCTAAATCTGACCCACTGCCCTTTTTTGTAAATAAAGTTTTATTGGAGCATAGTTCCACCCATTTATTTCTATATTGCCCTAAACAATGCATGTATGGTGGATTTTATGTTTAACGGTAGAGCTGAGGAATTGCTAGAGCCTTCCGCAACTAGACAGCCGGGAACACTTGTTGCCTGGCCTTTCATCCCCCAGCCAGATGACTTCTAAGGACTTTTCCAATCCTGAGATTCTCTAAAAGAGAAGCGACGTCCCTCTGTAGGCACAGTATTACCGCATCAATTATTGTCCTTACGGTTTAGACATGGTTGTAGGGAGCGCAGGAGGTCTGAGGTGGAAGGAAGTCAGTCTGCAGACAGGACTAGGCGACTAGTACCAGGGAAAGACAAACCAGGGTGGATTCAGGAGAAGGCGGGATTCCATGCTCAGAGTCTGTCTGAAGCCAGTCAAGGGGCAGGTCCAAACCTGTGGACTAGATGAGATCAGTTTGGAGTCTCCTGTCTCACCAAGACTCCTTCCCACATTAGAGCTCACATCCTCAGGCCGGCCTACTGTGTTCCTCCTCTACAGAATTTCCTCTTGATCTTATCCATTCGGAAATAAAGATGTTAATCTATAAGCCATTCTGATAAGCTCATGGGGAAGAGAAAAAGTGCCCATCTTAAGTAGACAAAGGACATCTTAATAGTTTCTGTTTCTAATGGATGAGTTCTAAACTATGAGTTACTCTGATATTGAGGCTTTCAATGTAATAAATTAACTGAGCATCTACCGATTTCTAGGGCTTGGGCCACATGCGCTGCCCTGGTAGTGAGCACACGCCACCCTCCTCTCTCCTCTGCCTCTTCTCATCGCATGCACAGCTCCCACCACTCCGTCATTCTCTTTCCTTCTTTCACTGGACCCAGAAGCACCTGGTTCCATTTTTCTTCTGCAAACCAGCTCCCGTACCTGTCATCGGCACTTCAGATTCTGCACCGAGAACCGCTACGACCCCGCAGCCTCAGTGACCATCTCCTCCGCCTTGGACAGCCTGCCGCCCAGCACAGTCCTGCCCAGGACTTAGCTCCAAAAACTAGAGCCACATTCAAATCAAAGCCACGAGTGCCCCCCCGCAACCCCTTATGGTCCCTTGCTCTTAAACTACACCACACACTTCAATGGCTGCAAGCTCTTCCAAGGACAGCGACTTAATGGAAGCTACCTGCTTGGGGAGAGAAGGCTCACAGCCACTGGCTCACAACAGAACCCAAGAGGTCCCCGGGACTGCCCAGGGGTGGGGAGCTGGTCAGCAGATCCAGAAGACAGGGAGAGGACATGGCCGGGCACTGAAATGAAGAGTAGCAAGAAGATAGATTAGTGTTTCAGTTCAAATGATATTTTGAAAATAAATAGAATTAACAATCCACGGAAAAAGGTTTTCTCCATGACGCCCATACTCAGCTAAACATCAATGATAAGACATACGTGAAGGGATCACAGGAAGCAAATCCAAATTCTTGGCCTCACGTTTAACCACTGGCTCATCTGAAGGTGAGCCACCTTGAACGAACAGCACAGGCACCGGATCCCACCCTGCTGGACAGAGCTAGGAAGACCCCACCTCTACCCCAAGGTCAGCATCCATAATCTCGGGTGGGGCTTTCCCGCCATCGCTACTCGCCAGGCCTACTGCACTTCCCTAGCTCATTCTGTCCCCCATTTCTTGGGGGACCATGACACACTTTCCCTCTGCTTCTTAAGCTTCTGACATCTCCTTCACCCTCATTCTGAATGACCTTACTCCCTGCTTTACTCTGAAAATTGACAGGAGAGAATTTCCTCAAGCTCCCTACTGACACCTACTCCTGGGGTGCCCACAACTCTGCCCACATCCTGTGTGTTGGGTGAACAGTCTTTGCATCCAGCCAGGAGCAGTTCCGTGTCTTGTAGCTGTCCTTGCGTTTAGCCAGGGGAAAATCCCCACACTGGTGCAGCCAGTTCCCCTTTCCTTTTGCCTCCTGGGAGTTTTCACCTCATGCTTGCACCACCAAGTTTGCCTTCTCTGTTGGACCATCCTCACCAGTAGGGAGACACACTCTCCTATCCACCATCTTTAAAAAGTACACAGTGTATTGAAAAATATAGTTGAGGTTTATATTTTTAAAATGTATGACAACTAAAGAAAAATTACCATTAATCCCCATCAAAATACTTCAAGCACGCCTACCCCATCATGTTTGTCACTGTGGGAAGCTGTTCTTGAAGTCCTCTCGCAGTAAGGTCTTTAGATGCGCTATCATGATGGTCCGAATCGATTCAAAACACTTAACTTTGTGCGTCATTTTCACTTTTGGGAAGAGGCAGACGTCACACGGTGCCTGGTGAATAGGTGGACAGGGACAAACTTTCACGAGCCTGACTTCCATTTGGTGGTTCTGGATACGCCATTCACCACATTTTTAAAAATCCTATCTCATATAGATACTCAGGTAAAGGACTTCCAGAACTATTTCAGAAAGGAGATTTGTGTGTCTAAAGCAAGGAGAAGTAATTTTTAGGGGTGGGGGTGAAGGACAATGTATCCTTCACTGTAACGAACATTTCTTATTTAAACATACATTGTATTTTTTATCAGTCCTTGTAATTTCCCTTCATCTGTTGCCTTTCCTTATGGCAAAACTCTCTGGAAGAGCTATCTGTCCTCTCCCCCCAGTCCCTCTAAGCCCACCCAGGTTTTCTCTTTCACCACTCCGTCAAGTGGCTTTGTGAGACCGTCCTCACACTACCTGTCTTGCAGCAGCAGGTGACACAGTGGATCATGATCCCCCTGAAAAGCACTTTCTTGACTTGCCAGCTAGGACAACACATGACCTGCCCTTCTGGCCACTCCTCAGGCTTGCGGGTTTCCTCTCCTCTTTCCAAATTTTAGGTGTTGGCGTGTCCAGGGCCAAGCGTCTGGCTCCCTTTTCTTCATCGTCACGTACTCTTTAGGTTATCTCACGTAGTCTCCCGGTTTTAATAGCATCTAAACACGCTGATGGGGTCTGCATTTGTAGCTGCAGTGTCTCTGAACCCTTAGACCTACATTCTGCTGCCTGGCAGGTGGCCTGGCAGGCCTCAGACCAGACACCGGCCTCTTGATGGTCTCTCACACACCCTCCTTGAAGTCTTCCATTGGGTTGGCATTTTCATCGTTGCAGCTTTCAGGCCCACAATGTTGATGGCCCTTTGTTCTTCGTTCTCTCACTCCCACAAATCCCACAGGATTTGTCAGCAAATCCTGTCAATTTCTACTTCCAAAATATCTTCAGGATCCATCCACGTCTCACCATCAGCAAAGACCAGCTCGCCTCCTGCACGGATTCTTGCGGTGGACTGCAGTGGGTGTCCTGGCGTGGGCTTTGCTCCCGGTAGCCTGTTCTCACAGCAGCATCCAAACGGCCCCGTGAAAAGGGAACTGAGTCTCAGGAACTAGTCAGAGCTGGTGTGGACGTGAGTGCAGGGGCCGAGAGGATGATCAGGAACAAGGTGACCGGCAGTTTGGGAAACTGATCATATACAAAAGAATAAGTCGGTAAGAAAGTATGATGAGGATAGCATTGTCGGAAAAGGGAATAACAAATACACGGTGAAGCCTACAATGAACTGAGATGCTTGACTGGAGCCAGAGGCATTGTTATGAATCCACATTTCATTTATTTTTGAAACTCATATTTTAAATAGCTAGAGAAAGGGGGATAAATTAGATATAGATGTTTGTATTGTGGATAGGTGTGTCTTGTGGACACACATGTCCTAGCCCGGTCCACTGAGAAAGCTTAGGAGCAGTGGGATAGACCCTAGCAATGGGCACACCAGGACTCAGTACCTTGTTTCTAAAGTTTCTGAAATTCCGTCCTGTAAGGCTCTGGCATGTAAATGTCTCTTTTTCCCCCATTTGTAAACGCCTCACCCTGCCATCACCTATCCACCAGTTAGGAGACATTTGGACTTGTTTTCATTTTGGGCTCTAATGAGCTGCTGCAATTTTGGCTACAAACATATGTATGACAGTCTTTCATTCATACCATCATTGAAAATTAATCAATCACAAATTCAGGACTTTCTTTCCGGACACTCAATTCTATGCCATTGCAATCTGCCTGTCTCTGTATGCATAACATACTGTCTTGGTTTTCATGGCTTTCTAAGTTAAGTTTTAAAACTGAGTAATGTAAGTTTTTCAGATCAGTTTATTGAATTTCAGGTAAGTTTTGTAATTAATTTGGCCAGTTTTACAAAAAGACTTGTAGTTTTAATAGGGATTACAATACCTTTATAGGCCAATTTGGAAGAATTTCTACTCAATATTTTGATAAAATTGGATCTTTTAAGTCATAAACCTGACACGTCTATTTAAATCCTTTTAAATTTCTCTCAGCCATGTTTTATAGTTTTCAGCAGAATTCTCAAATATCTTTTATTAGATTTATCTGTATTTCACTTTTTTCAATGATTTTACAAGTGACATTTAAAATTTTTCACTTTCAAATTGTTCATTGTTAGTATATTAAAGAATAAATTGGTTATTTATATTGATCTTGTATTCTATTATACTGCAAAACTTATTAGTTCTTGTAGAGATTTTTTTCGTGTAGATTCTTTGGGATTTCACTACTATTTTGGTCTTTTTTGTGGTCTTTTGTTTTGGGACCAGGGATTGAACCTAGTGCCTTGCATGTGCCAGGCAAGCACTGTACCACTGAGCTATGTCTTTTGCCCTCTTTGGGATTTGCTATATGTAGTATTGTTGTATGCAAAGAAGGTTAATTTTAATTCTTACAAATCTGAATTCATTTTTGTTAATTTTCTGTTCTACATTGGCAACAACCTCATATGATGCTCATAGTGGCAAGAATGTACATCCTTGCATCCCCCTAAATTGTGGAGAAAAAGAATAGGGGATTGTACAATTATCTATAAAGTTGTAAGCTTTCCTAAGTGTTCCTTTTCAAGTTGAGGAAGTTCTCATTTCTAGTTGGATGAGGTTTTTTTTTCTTCATCATGAGTAGGCGTTAGACTTTGTCAAGTTCCTTTTCCATGTTGAGATGCTTGTGAGACTTTCAGGCTTCCATCTACGACATGCTGCGTTCATCAATACTTCAGAGGTTAAACTGACATGTCACTGCTATGGTATATCCCACTTAGCAAGGGCATATAATTCCTTTTATACACTAAGTCAGGTCGCTAATAGTTTATTTATTTTTGACACAGTGTCTTCCTACATAGCTCAAGCTGGCCTCAAACTCACAGCAATACTCCTGCCATCACAACCAGCTTAACTTATATTTTATTTATCCCAAAATTATTCTTTTTATTAATACACATCTGTGATACTTAATAATTACACTCGGCTTGAGGAGGGGCACATGTGCATATTTCATCTTCATAATTGTTACTCTGCCACCTCCTTCCCAACCCTCTTGCTCTGTACACTCCCTTACCTTCTTGACAAAAATCTACGTTTCTGTTTCCCTATCACTATTTTATCTTTCTCTTTTACTTACATATACTTTGGGCTTCTTGTATTAGAGAAACCACGTGATATTTGACCTCCTGACTGCTGAGCTTCGCCCAGCCCCACTACCAGCTAATAGAAGGGATTTTTTTTCCTAATGTCTTTCTCTGCCTTTGATATCAAGATATCACTAGCCTCATAAAATGACTTGGGTATTGATCCTTCTTCTTCTATTATCACGAGGAGTTTGTAAAAATAAAGTATTTTTCCTATAAATATTTAATAGAATTCACTAGCAAAGCCATCTGGGCCTGGGCTTTTCCTTGTTAGATTTCTTTGTGGGATTTTTCCCCCTTCTGTAATAATTAAGACATTTATTTGCAGCAAAATCATAACATGAGAATATTACCTATCATAGTCCTTCATCATCAGTTTTTCTGTATTTCTTAAGTTTTGAAATTATTTATTTTATTTAATTTTGGTAAAGTACACATAATACAATTTTTTTTGAGACAGGGTCTCGCTCTGTAGTCCAGGCTGGTACATAATACAATTTTAACCATCTTGAGTGTATAGTTCAATGGCGTTAATGACAGTCCCCTTTTCACACAGCCATGACAACTGTCCATATGCAGAACTATTTTCATCATATAAATCCGAAGTTGCATACCCATTAAACAACAATCCCCAGCACCCCTACCCCATAACCTCTGGCGAGTACTAACGTTTTTAACTACGAATTTGATTACCCTAAGTACCTTCTATGAATGGAATCATTCCTCGTTTGCTCTTTTGTGACTAATTTATTTCAATTAGCATATCTTCAAAGGTCATATACATCTACACTGTAGCTTGTATTAGAATTTCCTTCCTTTTTAAGGCTGAATAATATTCTATTGTGTATTTACTCATACCTCAATAGGCACTTGGGTAATTTCTTTTGGCTTTGAATACTGCTGTGATGAATTTGGGAGTGCAAAAATCTGTGCAAGTCTCTGCTTCCACGTCTTTTGGGTATATGTACAGAAGAGACATTGCCGAATTAGATGGTAGCTTCATTTTTAATATTTCCAGGAACTGTCATTTATTTCCACAGTGGCTGCACAATTTTACAATCTCAGCCCAACACACAAAGTTCCATTTTCGGCACATCCTCACTGATGTGTCTTCTGTTCTGCTTAATGGATATAAGACGGGAATTGTGTTTGATTTTCATTCTCATTTCCCTAATGATTAATAGTATCTCTTCATGTACTTATTGGCCACTTCTATATCTTCCCAAAAGAAATATTCATTCAATGCCTTTGCCCATTTTTGAGTTGGTTGGTGTGACCATTAAAGAGATTATGTCAACTCGAAGCAATCAGGAAACACACCCAGAGTAGAGCTCATAGGTGTGTGTCAGCGATGTGTGGGCCAGCGAAGAGGAAACAACACTCACGCTGGATGTGGGAGGCCCAGCCAGGAGCTTGAACTGTATAAGAGGAAGGAAGAAGAAAGATTGTTACAGCCTTTTCTTCTGGAAAATCTCTCCCCTTGGCATTGTCTACAGATGCTGTTTAGCTCGGCACACGCTGCAGATCTTCGTCACAGATCTGCTCCAGTCTCAACTTGAGCCTGTCTGCCCATCACTGATCTTCGCCATGGTTCTCCAAACAGCTGAGATCCGCAGCAGATGCTCACCGGCTGTCCTGCAGGCCCGGAGGGGAGTTCTACTTTGCGGCTGAGCAGCCATGGGACCCTCCAGCTCCCCCACGTGTAGGCCGCCATCTTGGACTATTTCTAGCCTCAGATTTGTAAGCCCTCCAAATAAATCTCTTTTTCATATTATTCCTGTCAATTCTGCCTCTTGTAGAACCCAAACTAATACAGTTGTATTTCATTGCTGAGTTTTAGAAGTTATCTATAAATTATGGACATTACTCCTTTATCAGATACATAGTCTGCAAATCAAATATTTTCCCTATCCATGGGGTGTCTCTTTTGATAGTGAATTTGATATTTATAAATTAGTAACACTAATTACTTCTAATTCATGAGGACATATAAGGGAGATTATTCTTCACACCCACTCTGTTTCAGCCTTATATATAAAGTTAAATATAATAAATGTTCTCTGTAAGTTCTCTTGCCTGGTTTTCCCTAGTCATTTTTTGGTTGAATGAAGCTTGACTTGCACTAGATTCCTCAGCAAGATCTCCTGGGGTCGGTATTCCTTTACCTTCTGTATGTTTAAAGCTTTTTTCTAAAGCTTTGATACTTGAAGGACACTTGGATATAAAATTCTCCTCTTCATGAGTTTCTTTAAAAATGATGTTGAGTTTGCCCTGATTCAAATATTCCTTTTGAGAAGCATAATGCGAAGCTGATTCCCTTGATTTTTTATTTAACTTTTTCTTTTCCTTCTTAAGGCTCTATGAATTTTTTCAACATTTTAAATTTTTAGTAGTTTTTCCAGGTTATTCACTTATCCAAGTATCTGAAACTGAGAGGCTTAAGGCAATAATTATAGAGCTAGGTGTACAGCTTAGTGGTTAGATCACTTGCGTCATCGTGGTTCAATTCCACAGCACTGTGTAAGCTGAACACAGTGGCACATGCCTGGGGTCCTAGTACTTGGGAGGCTGAGGCAGGATTGATGTGAGTTTGAGGCCAGCCTGGGCTACAGTGTGCTCAGAACTAGCCCTGGACTACAGAATGAGACCCTGGGGGGGGAAAGACAGTAATTCTGTCTCGTGCTGTCCTGTGATGGGTGACAAGAGTGAGTCTTCTGCCACCTGTGGTCTCTGCTGGGGCACTCACATGTTTTGGCTCCTAGGGTGGCTAACACAGCTAGCGACTCACTGGGAGTCCCTGCTCTCAGGGAGGCTGATCTGCTTCACATGGAGCTCAGGGTTCCAAGGACAGGAGCATCCCCAGAGGACAGTCCAGAAAGTCCACTTACCAAATGTCTGCCTGCATCCTGCTTACTACATCCTGTTGTCCAGAGCACCGCACAAAGCCAAGCCTGCCGTGGCATGGGAGGGCACTGCACATGAAGACGAGGTGGTGTGGTTCACTGGGGTTGCAACCCCTTGACCACACCAGGATGTCTTAAGAGTTAGTAACTGAAAGTCAGTTTTCTCTGCATCAAACGGACCCATTCAATATGAAGGATTCTGATAGTGTTCTGTTTTTATCAGATTTTTGGTTATTTTGGGGGAACAGAATAAAATCTTACTAGCTCAAATGTTTTCATTTGGATTGCTTGCTTTTTCCTAGCAGAGGGTTTATACGAATAAAGGTTGCTATGTGTATTTCATGGACAGGGCTTGGCAGTTACTTCGGGGCACCCCCTTTGGATGGTGGTGTCCTAAAATGCATTTCGGTTACTCTGTGGGAAGTAATGAAGGAGGAGTTGTGTGTACTTGGACTTGTTGGCTTTCTTTCATCTTGTAGGGGCTAAACTCTCCCCCTTTATTCTTTTTCCCTTAGCACCCAGTTCCCGAAGGATACTCATCCCTCCCTCCCTACTTCTCCTCTTTCCCCATTACACTCTTTGCCTCTCAAAAGAGGCCTGTCTGTTCAACTCTGGTACCTGTTTCTAAGCCCTTTTAAACTCTAACCTTATAAGACCATTTTCCTGTATTTTCATACTTACAGTGAACTTTGATTTTAACTCAGTATCTTTTTTTGGGGGGGGGTTGGGGGGGGGACAGGGTCTTGTTTTGTAGTCCAGGCTGGTTCTGAGCTCACTATGTAGCCAAGACTCCTTCCTCAGCCTCCCGAGTGCTAGGCTCTCCACTGTGGCCTGCTTATGTGGTGCTGAGGAATCGAACTCAATTACTTAGTGCTTGTTAAGCAAGCGCTTTAACCACTGAGATATACCTTCAGCCCCAATATCCTTTTAAGTGAAGTTTTTCTGGCCCCTCTGACAAAGACTGGTAGTGGGACATCGGGAGGAATTTCTACTGTAGCATAGTGTTTACTTTTCTACTTCAGGTAATTTGAAACTTGCAGTGTCTTCTAGTTACACCGAAGTTATGTGATTCATATGGTTTAAGAAATTGGAGTAGGTGACCATGGTTTTCTCTGCTACCCAGGCAATTTTTTTATCCTTCATTCTTGAGAGGTAGTTTTGCTGTTTATAATTCTTGGCTGACAGTTGGTTTTCTTTCAATAAATTAAGAAATATTCCTGTCTCCAGCTTCTACTACTGCTGTAGACAATCAGCCTTCGGTGTAACTGCTGTTCCTTTATGATCGATCTGCCTTGGCTCTGGCATGCTTCAGTTTTCATATAAGGTGTAAGAGCAGTTCTAAAAATCATCTTAGGGCTGGGGGCCTAGCTAGCTCAATGGTAATAAGTGTCTTTGGCAAGCGCGAGGCCCTAGTTTTAATCCGTAACAAAATGAACATAAAAAAGGATTGACTGGGCTCCCTTCATTTGATGATTAGCATTTTCAACAATTCTAGAAGATTTTCAGCATTTAACACTTCAAATATTTCCATTATTTTTCCCAGAATGCTGAATTAGTGTCACTTTATATTTCCTGTTTCTGTCTATGCTGTACTTGGAGCTGCTGCTTCTTTTCTTTTTTGGTGGTACTAGGTACTATTTTGAGACAGTCTCAACTAAACTGCTCCAACTTGATATCCTCCTGTCTCAGCCGCCCAGAGTGCTGGGATTACAGGCCCAGGTTATTTATTTACAGATACATGAGAAATTATCTCAAAAATCAGAAGTGGCAAACACTTATTATTTCATAGTTTCTCGAGGTCAGGAATCCAGGAGTTGCTTGGTTGGTGAATCTGGCTCAGTGTCTCTTATGACGTAGCAGTTAAGCTGTCAGCCTGGGCTGTGGTGACCCAGTGGCCTTGACTAGGGATGGCAACCTCTCCCAAGGGGTTCCTGGTGTCCTCATGTAGCTAGCATCCCCAGAGAGTGATTTAAGAGACAGAGAACAGAGAGCAGAATAGCAACCACAGTGCCTCCTGTGACCTCATTTCTAAAACTACACACGTTTCCTTCTGCCCTATTAATTTCCTAGAAGTGAATCACTAATTTTAATCCATATGTGAGAGGAGAATTAAGCCCCCTCTTCTAAAGGGAAGAATATCAAAGATTTCTGTACAATTAAAAATCACCTTGTGCTAGTTCACTAGTCTTTCACTGGTGGTATTTAATTTGTTTTTATTTTTCTAATTTTAGTTATTAAATGGCTTGTACCTAGAAATTCAATTAGGTCTTTTCTTTCTCCAAATCGTCCCAGTCATTTTTCATTGCACCCTATTTCTTAGTTATATATGTAACATCTCTTTGTTTCTTTAAATTTATCAAACTGTTATTTTATATTCTGTTGCCTCTGAAATATGAAGTGTTTGGAGAACAGACTCCCACAAATGCATAATATCCTGTTCTCCCATGTGTTTTGCTAGATGATGAACTGTTCACTTCTCTGAGGAAATTTCTTGACACCTGAATTGAAGAAGCATCCTTCCTGAAATGTGCCTTGTTTTTGCCAACGGCACGAAGTGACAGAAATCTAGGACCTTTGAGTTATATTCTACACGCAGATTAAGTGCATATTTGGATCTAAAATGCATATGCCAGTAATGATTACGAATTCTCATGGGAGATCTTGCTGTACTGCTAACCAATGATAAATGTGAAGACAAGAAGTTTCCTTGACATCCTGTTCCGTATCATTTTTCTCTATCATCTTCACGTTGAAAGCCCACCCTTGGGGTCCCAGCTTTATGCAGAGGTCTCCAGTTAGATTCTCCAAGTGGCACAGAACTCAGGCTTTTCTGCTACCCAAGTGCTGTGCGCAACAGCCCTCTCAGAGCGGAAGCTCATGTCAGTGTTTATCCTTAATGTTTCTTCACCTTTACTCTGTTCATGATTTCTGTTGGTAAGACCATTAAGATTTTTACGTATCATGCAGCATTTTGGCTGGTTTCACTGGGAAGGTCATTAACTATGCCTTGGCTTCCAGCTGACAGAAATGAAAGTCCCCTGTAGTCTCAATCCACTACCACTGGCTTCCTTCCCTGCCCAGGAAGCAGTTTCCTTCAATAACCTACGTGTTGGCCAAGCAGGTGATCTTTTTCAGCCATCATCTTATTTCATCTCTGAGCTTCAATTGGCCACCTGAACTCCTTTCTTTGCAAAAACTCTTTTCTGATTTCCCTGGCAACACAGTCCCTTGCTTTTCTTCCGGTCTCATTGGTGTCTCTCTCTGTATTCCCGCCTGACCTTCCAGTTTCTTCTCTGTCTAATCTCCTCCAGTGTTATCTCACATAGCTCCATGGGTTCAAATGACCATCCAAGTTGTCTTGACAATTCTCAAATTTCTATCTCAGGCCACCATCTCAACCGGAGCTCCGGACTCCTGCGTCCGACAGTCATTTCCACGTGGCTAGCACGGCCACCTTGAACCTAACCTGTCCAAGAAAGAACAATGGATGCCCCTCCAACTCATTCTTCTCCCAGTTCTCCTCATTTCATTAAGTAGCACCACGGACCACCAGGCTGTTCTAGCCAAAACACGGAGCCAGCTTTCGGTCCTCCTCTTTCCCTCCTCTGTCATACCCGGTAAGTCTTGATAACTCTACTTCTAAAACACTTCCTGAGTCTTCCCAGAAGCTTTTGTCCATCTCTGCAACTACCATCTGAGTGCAAGTTGCTGTAATTTCTAACCTATATGAATGCAATTGCTTTTCCATTGGTCTCCCTGTGTGGGTTCTTTTTTGACCATTATTCCTAAAACTTTTTGAAGTTATATAATTTTTAGTAGTGCTTATTTATTTTACAAAGTATTGGGTTTCAATGTATTTTGATACACACTTATTTTGATCGCAGCCATTCCCGTCACGGCCTTCCTGTTCAGTCTCCTCTCTCTCGTCTTCTCATTCTTGTCTAGCAGGTGTCTCCCCACCTCCATGTCACCTTTCCCAGGCTCCATATAGTAGGAAAAAAAAATGCAATACTTGTTTCTGACTGGCTTATTTGGCTTAACATTATGATCTCCAGTTTCATCCACTTTCCTGAAAAATGACATAATTTGTCCTTTTTTAATAAGCAAATAATACTCTACTGTATGTATGATACTACATATATTTATCCATTTAGCTGCTGATGGCATCTTGGGTGGTTCCACATCTTGGCTATTGTGAACTGTGATGTCACACATATATAAATGTATACAGGTATCCCTAGAATATGCTGGCACTAATTCCTTCAGGTATATACTAAGAAGTCATATTGTGATTTAATTTTTTTTTTTGAGGAAGGAGACCTCACACTGATTTCCACAGTGGCCATACTAATTTGAATTCTCACTAGCAGTGTATGAAATTTCCTTTTCTCCCACATCCTCACCAGTATTTTTAAAAACATTTTTTTACTTATTTATAGATAAAGTTTTGCTATATAGTCCAGGCTGGCCTCAAAAATCTTCATCCTCCTACCTCAAACTCCCGCAAGGGCTGGGATCACAGGGATGCACCACTATGTCAAACTGGTTTTTTTTTTTTTTTTTTTTTTTTTGTATTCTTGATAATAGCCGCTCTGACTAAAGTGAGAAAATCTTGATGTAATTTTGATTTGCATTTCTTCAATGGCTCAAAATGTTGAACATCTTGGGAGGTGTTCCTCATGTCTTCTAACTTCTCCTGTCAGTGTCCTGTAATTTTCATTGCAGAGGTCTTTTACCCCTTAGCTTAATTCCTAGGTATTTTTTTAAGCTATTGTACATACAATTGTTTTCCTGGTTTCTATCTCAGGTACCTGATACTTGTATACAGAAATGTTACTGATTTTTCAGAAAGAGATTTTGTATCCTGTGTGTATTCTTCATCTTCATAATCCATTATCCAGAATTGTTTTGAAAAAACAAAATTACATCACGTTAATCTCTTAATTAAAATGGTTAAATGGCACTTGAAGCAATTCATATTCCTTATCAAGTTCTTCACCTGTTTATAGGATAGTGCTGTCTGAAAACACTTATCACTACCTGAAATTAATCTACTGTTTCCTTATTTATTGCCTGTGTTTGCTCTTTAGACGTAAAGTTCTGATGACAGGCCTGTAACTGAAGTTACCTGTTTTGTCCTTTGCTTCTAGGTGTGTGCATTTCTTTGTCCCTCCAAAATTAATATCGAAGCTTAATCCCTCAATGCACCATTGCTGGGAAGAGGTGCCCAGTGGGGGTGTTTGAGTCACAGGGGGAGAAAGCCCTCATGAACAGATTTTTTTTTTTTTTTTGTCTTTTGAGACAGGGTGTTGCTCTATAGTCCAGGCTGGCCTTGAACACAAGGGCATCCTCCTGCCTCAGACTCCCAGGTGCTGGGATTACAGATGTATGCCACCACACCCGGCTTATGCGCTGCTGGGGAATCTAATCTAGGCCCTTAAGCTAGTGAGGCAAGTCCTCTGATCGCTGAGCTATGCCTTGAACTCCTCAAGGAGAAATTAATGCCATGCTGTGAACATGAGTTCTGCCTCTCTTAGACCTGCTCTAGCTACTGTGAGAAGTTTGTTTTGAAGCCAGTTCAGCGCTGTTGGCTTTCTCTCGCTTCCTCTTTCACTACGCAGTCTCTCTGCACATATCCACATACACTTCTGTTTTGCTGCCACACATGGAGAAATAACAGGCCCTCGCTAGAACTAAATATGCAGCCACTCTATCTTGGGCTCCCAGCCTCCTATGAGCTAAATAAACCGCTTTACAGATTACCCAGCCTCAAGCGTTTTATTATAGCAACAGAAAACAAACAAATTAGTTCTTCTTTCATATTAGATAATGCTCTCTACAGCCTTAGTCCTGTGGGACTAAACTGAAGGCTAATAAATAAACCAAGATGTTAGCAGTTCCTTTCTGGAAGCTATAGGAGAGATTTACTTCTTTATTAGCCTTCCATATTTGGGCCTCCGCAACACTTTGAGGGCACCAATGCTACATTGCAAGGGGTTTAAGAGCTTGCTTCCTCAAGAGCAGAGACCATGACATTTCTTTCAACTGCACACACTTGGGATTAGGAGTAGGCCAACCAAAGAACATTTATTTACCAGATAAATGAATGCTACCGAATGGTCACAGACACTTGAAGTCCCATTTTCTAGGACAACGTTCATCAGCAAAAAAGCTCAGATAAATATAATCTTTGGCTCAGGAAAAAAAATAAAACTATGACAGCTAAATTAGGCTTACCGTTAAATACATCAGGTTTCTGCAAAAGAGCTATTAATGACCAGGATAAAGTGAGAAAAGGATTTTCCGATTAAAGGATTTTAGTTTGCTCTCCTGAGTTCCTCAGGATTTCCTAATTAATTTTAGTGCTATATTATGGCTTCGGAAATAAACCTACATCTGGCAGACGTAAGAGCTCACACAACCTCAGGAATTTTCAGAAATGTTTAACATCCTACCAAAAATTCAAGGGTATTAGGGGTCTTTTGGACTACACTCTACTAATGACTGAAAAAAAAAAAACCTGATAGCTGAGAGGGACATGCGCCACTTCCACCCAATGGTTTCTTTGAATCAACCCAGTGGTGTGTAATCTGTCGCCAGGGACAGACCTCCTTTCTTCTGCCTTTTTGGCCCCTGGACACAGCGGACACCAGAAGCTTCTTACAGTTAATACTGCACAGATTTATATCCCATATTTAGCAAACACTTTCCAACAGTCTATTATCAAATTCCTAAAATAAAAATATACACACTTTGTCGACTCATTTCACGTCACGTGTTGACTCTTACTTGTTCTTGTACAGTAGCCCATCAAATATCATGAGTTTTATGGAGGTTTTTTACTAGCCTTGCAGGACTCTTACGCTTGAGCCATCCGCCGAGAGATAATACAAAGGGCTCAGCCTAACCCTCTAGCTGGGAAACAGATGGCAGTGACGCACCAGGCCCTCAGCCAAAGGTTTTTTCAAAGTATATTCGAGTATCAGATTTTGTGGGTTTTTAAAATAAGTGGATTTGCCTATGGCTGTCTCTTGTGTGTGTTGCATAGGAGCACCGGGAGACTGAGAAATACAGAGCTATGTTTGCAGACCTTTCTGACACTTAGCACACTTGACAATCTCGACATGTTCCCAAGGCCTAACCTGTTCCTCATTGCCCAACCATGAGTGGGTTTGCGGGTGGGAACGTGGGTAGATAAAAATATACTTAGTTGTATTAACAAAAAATGAGCAGCTATTTAAAAGGAAGAATGTAGGATGAAGTTGTGGACATAAATGGGAAGAACATGGAAAGAACAGTGAAACGAAGAATAAGAGATGAAATGAGATGAAAGGGACCGGAGACTAATTGCTCCTATTACATGTCAACATACTCACCCTGTCCGGCTCCTCCCAGCAAGCGGCTTCATGGCAAACGGGCAGGGCTCCGAAGCGCTTCTTAATAGATTCCTGGGGCCATTTCCCATTACTCACTTGTTTACTGCCTGCAGTTGGCAGGTGTGGAAGTGAGAAGCTTAGTATGTGCCTTTTCTATCGCTGAAACAGATTAGCACAGGGTCTTCACACTGAATCACGTCCCTTACCCTTTTTACTTTTTTTAATTTTGAGGTAGAGTCTCACTAAGCTGCTCAGTTGCCCAGTCTGGCCTTGAATTTACGTCCCTCCTGCCTCAGGCTCCCAGAGTGCTGGGATTGCAGTTGTTTGCCATGGCCAGCTTCTTTTAAGCTGTGTATTTTGGAAGTCAGACATCGAATTCACCGGCCTAAAACCAAGATGTCAGCAGTTCCTCTCTGGAAACTATTGGAAGGATTTATTTTTTTGAGATAGGTCTCACTCTGTAATCCAAGCTGTCTCTGAACTCACTATGCAGCCCAGGCTGGTCTCAAACTCCCAGAAATTCTCCTGCTTCAGCCTCCCAAGCAGATTTATTTTCTTTGCTCCTAGCCAGACAGAATTTAGTTCCTTGCAGTCGGAGGACTGAGATTCATGTTTTCTAGTTGGCTGTCAGTCTGTCATTTGAAAGCCACTCCCAGTATTGAGGCAACCTGCATGCTTTACTTTGTGGCCCTGAGTCCATCTTTAAAGCCAGGGCAAGAGGTGAAGTCCTTTCAATGTCACCTCTACCTCTCTCTGGCCACAGCTAGAGAAAGTTTTCTATTTTGATGGGATCATGTTTTTAGATTGGGCCCACATGGTTCCTCTAGACAATCTCACCATTATAAGGTCTCTAACCCTTAATCACATTTGCAAAATTCCTTTTGCCACATGAAGTCACGAGATTCACAGCTCCTAGAACACACAGCAGACATCTCTGGGTGAGAGGGACATTATTCTGCCATAGTCAGAACAGTGGGCGATGAGCAATGTGAAGTTTGAGTCACTGCTTCTGGGAAGCTCAGAGGGCTGGGCACAGGCAGAATGTGAGGGCTGGTTCCTCCTATATGAAGGGCATTTGCAGAGCCAAGTAAGAATCCAAGGACGCCTGGGTAAAAGACGCTTTAAAACAAATGCCAGTGTGTTCTCAAAGGGAAAAAAGGCAACTAGAAAATAAATGGGGTTTGAGCCATAGAATCTTGGAAAAGGATCTAGAAATTAGTGATTTAAAAAATCTGTTAACCTTTCTGAGATTAATTGTAGATATAAATATAATTTTAGGAAGTAATAATATACTCAGTTCTCCAAAATAGTAACATTTTTTTTGGGGGGGGGGGAATAAAAAATCCGAAAGTTGACACGAATAAAATCTTCAGATTTCATCTCTTACATGAGCAATCATTTGTATGAGGCATGACCAAAAAACATAAGTATTTACATTTCTGAAAGTTCTTTATCATAGTAAAAGACCTCTTGCTCTTAACCCCCATTGATCTTGTCCGTGCCACTCTGTGCACTTCTGCAGGCCGTGTCACCAGCCTCTTGAGTTGCACTGTGTGGCTGCGTCAGTGCTATAAATCTCTTTACAGCACTTATTTTCATAGTCAACTTGACTTTGGGGAAGAGCCAGAACTCACACTGCCAGAATGGTGAACAAGGTGGATGAGGACAAACCGTAATGTTTTGAGGAGCCTGCGCTTCTGCTGGTTAGCACTCAGCACTGTGTTTTTGATCATAGCTTGTCAAGACACTCGTGAAAGACGACTTCTAGAATTGCTTCAGAAAGTGGTCAGAACGATGGGTAAGGGTATCTGAAGCAAGAGGGTGTACTTTAGAGGTCTTAATGGTAATGTGTCTTTTACTATAATAAAAATTTTAAACTTAAGTGTACTTTTCAATCAGACGTTGTAGTTCAATGCAATTTTATCACACATAGACTTGAATGACCACCAGTCAAGCAAAGAACAATTTAGTCATGTTTAAAGTTGGCTGAGCTATGAGAGTTCTATTTAAGTGCTTCAAGTGAAGACTGTAAGTAGTGTTAGGTCAAGCAAGCAGGACTCCAGGCACTTTGCTTTCCCATTAAACCAGGATGCTTTTATCTCTTTTATGCGCTGACATTACAGGTGCTATTTTGATGAAAGTATCCCAGAGTTAAGAAGTGCTGGCTTAATCTAATACTCTTCATTTTGCAGAGAAGATTTTGTGTGTATGTGTTCCCATATGCTCCAGCACATACAGCATGACTCGTACTCAATTGGCTATGATCAGTATTTGCCTTAGCTAATAATCTAAAACACTCCGTCTCCCTATTCCACTTCCTTCTGGATGTGAACACTTTAATTCACAAATCATAACACAATAATTTGGAATAATCTTCCATCTTCATTTATGCATTCAGAAGCAAATTATCAGGAGATTAAAGATTTTACTTGGTTCATACTGCCAGATACACAGTAAGTAGTCAATCAGTGCCTTGGGAAAATAATCTGACTAAAGTTGGCAAAGTTTGAAAAACTCACCAACATTGTATACATAACTTCATGTTAGGAATGGCAAGGTCCTTCAATCATTAGAAGACAATTTTTGTGCAAATTTAGAATACAAGTACAGTGGACAGAATATATTGTTCAATGCACCATTTGCAGATTCTATAGCATTTGGACACAGGGGCTTATTTCTGTAGCTTTTAGCAGGAATATCCATAATTAGAGTACTTTGGAGGGGGAAAAATTCACATCTGATAGGATGTCACAGGAGAACTAGGGAGGAGGAACTGAAGAACAGGACAAGACTTGCCTGCAGAGATCTGAAAGAAAGATGCTATCTTTTCCCTCCAGTGTCTAGAAAGCAGCCCCTTGAAAAAATAATTGTATAAAGGTAGAATTATTGTGGAACAGTATTAGTAACTGAAGGCACATTTTACACTCAATATATAGAAAGTCTTCTTTATAACAGCTGCCGTGTTTAAAAATAGAATGGAAGTCCTTATAGAGTCATAAGATTCCTGCTACTGAAACCATTCAAGCAGAGGCTAATAAAAAAATGTTCCTGAGGAATTTCTGCATTGATTGGGAAATTCGGCCTTATAATTTCTAAAGTGTCTTCCAACAGATTATACGATCCAGGCAAGATACATAATATTACCAAAAGCAGCCTGAATCCTAACCTACCTTTTTGTGCATGAAAAAACAAACTGATAGTTTATCTAAGATTCCTTATTGATAAATAAAACTCATACACATTAATGCATGTCCCAACTGTTTCCTCTTTTGAGTGAAGAGGAACTGCTTCAAGCCCCGTGTAAGATATACAATACAGTGTGTAGTTAATGTATAATAAACATCCTTTAATTTTTAAAATTATAACATTAAAAAGAGCAAAAAAAAAAGACAGGTTGCAAGGTTGGACATGGCTGCTATACTGTACTCATTCTTCAACAGGTATTTACTACATTCAAGCTTCTATAATGTACCTATTGGTGTTATATACTAAGTATATGACCATGGACAGGGATGGCTCTTACCTAACTGACAGAGTAAACGTGAGAGGAAGAAATCGGATACAGATTGATACATGTTTATATGTTTCTATGTCCCGGATTTCTATGATTTCTATAATGAGAAAAAGAACAGCTCAGAGTTATCACAAGTACAATATAAAATATGAAAATTAATTTTAAAATAGCTATATTAATAGGTTAAATAGACTGAGTTTTGAAGATGACACAGAAAAGAGAACAAATTATTTAATTTTATTAAAAACTTCCAGTTTATAACCAAAATATACAACCACTACATTTAAAAGTTTTGTACACTCACAGTTAAAGTGCTAAGAAAGAACATTTACAAAAACTGACATCAGTCTACTGTAAACAAAATAAATCTACAAGAGCAGAGTGCAAAGCACGTCCAGCTAATGCAAAAGTACAGTTCATGCTCTAGCCAAGTGCACTTGCCCTAGACAGATCCCAACAACAGCAACTATTCCACTCATCTGGAAACGAATGAGCAATTTCAGTGAGCATATGAAAAAGAACAGGAAGAACTAATGCCACAAAACACAAGTCTTCAGCGTAAACACTAACTAGATGTTTATAAAATAAAGCAAGATTAAAATCTCACAATTAACTCAGAATCGCCTCACAATTTCATTCAGAATAGGGTTTGGAAGAACTAAACTGCTAAGTGCCAGCTACTTAGAAATAATCTTGGAGTAGTGAAAAAATCTTCTACCATTGTATCTCTTGACACATTGTCAGAAACAGTAAAATGAGGGCTTTTATTTTACAAGCATGGACAGTGTTCTGGAAATTTCATATCAATGAACAGAGCTGGAAGACAGACCTAGCTGTGAGGTGAGGTAGAATGAGACGGAAACACAGACAGTCTTAGAACTGAATGTGGATGAGGGAGTTTTAGGGTTTTCCAGACAGCACCTTACTTGAAGGAGGAAAAAACACAATAAGCAGCCCTGATTTCATGAGACCCAGGAACAGTGACCCATTCTGTTCTTTAAGGTCACTGAAAGCTGCATAGCACTTTTTACACATCACATGGCTTCAGGGAAGGGGCAGATTTCCAAGTTAGGTCACTTCATGATATTTCTTATCTCAAAAGAGTCTCACCAACACTAACAAAGTAATTTGCACTTTTGTTTCAAAGTTTACTTTTCTACCTATTAATTTATGCTAAAGCAGCAACATGTTTTTAAATGCAGATTTCTCTAAGCGCTACTAATGAGATATAATCACTAACAGTTTCATATGAACTGGTTAAAGCAAATTTACTTCTTTTGAACACTTGAGATAGGTCACAGTTTGGAAGTACTGGTAAGGACAACTGCAACAGAGGGCAAGCAGGAAGGTTTTGAAGGATGTAGCATTTGAATAACAGGCTGGATTAGTATTTACATGGGCAGACCTCAGGGTTATCATAAGTGCATCACCTAGGAAAAAGTGTGCCCAGCAATTATTAAGATGAAAGGTAGCTTTCTTTACTACAGAAATTTAACCAAAACCAAGACACCTAATATAATTCTAGAGTATAATACTATATATTACACTAGTTTTTGCTGGCTAAGCTTTTATCTTTATACTCATAATCATCCAATTTATATAGAGATGTCTGATTTTTGGAGCAACTTAATTTATAACTTTCTAGATCATAAAATTGGAGTTTTCTGTATAAGAGCTTCATCTTTTTATATGCATTTTACACCCTTCTTGACTATGTAACAAAGATTACTTTGGAACATCTACCAAGAGGACAAAATTTTTAGTTGTCAAACTTTAAGCCCACATTAGATGTGAAGGAGAAAAGCTAGTCTGCCTCTAAATCATATTTACAGACCAATCCTTTGATTAATACAACAATATTTCAAGTTCAAACAGCTTGAAAACCGTTCAATTTAGTGATTTAAAGAAAGGCTTATGCAACATATATTTCCAACAGGCATTGCTTCAGTTTGATAAATTACCTTTGAAAACTAGAGAATTTAGCAGTAAGACAAAGCAGGTTTTCTTGAGAAGACTTGTGGATGTCTGTTTGATGGATTAATGACAAGAGCTGGGATAAATAACGTATCAGCTCTAAAAGATCCTCTGATTTGGTTGTTTCTTGAATATGTATTATGAAATTGCTAACATTAGGTTATTTCTGACCTATAAAATCAGCAATTTCACACAGTTCAGAGTAATAGCAGAACCTAGCTACATATCTGTAGGAAGAACCTCCTGAGCTTGACTCTCAGTGGGAACAGGACCTACAGAAGAGCTGTCTAGTGAGAGAACACTGGGATTATCTAACAAAAAGCAATGTGCAATGCTAAGAAAATAAGACAAAACGAAAAGGGTCAAAAACACCTCACAGCAAACAAACAGGAGCTTTTGGTATTGCATATTATAGAAAGTAAAGTAACTGATAATCATTATTAATTGTGGACACATAGTCTCCCGAATTCACAAGCAGATTAAAACACAGCAAAGTATTTTAATTTAAACATTTTAAGTTTGAAGAAAAAGCTTCCATGACTCTTTCAAACAACAAAATAAGCCAATGTAATTTCCCTTTTGTGTTGTCAAATGAACTTTCCTTTCTGGGACTGGAGTAAAGAGGTGGCGATTGTGATATCCTTATCCTGCCAATTAAGTGCCAAACAGAAGTCACTTCTTCGGTGTACATATGCTTAAACTTCAACAAGAAGATAAAACTTAGAAGCAAAACTGGACAACTGAAAAGAGGCTGTTTGGAGGCAGTGTTAAAAGCTCTAGAGAAGTCAAATACTCCAGAGATGGATGATGAGGCGCTCCAATTTAGTCTGGTAACACAGCTAAGGTAAGACGAGCATCTGACGGCTCAAGAACTTCATCCTAGAGAGTAGTTCTCATGACTAAAAATTTTTAAGGTCACATACAAAGCAAATACATTATTTTCAAGTGCATATTTGCCTCAGCTTAGTGTAAAAAGAACTATCATGTTGATCTTTCAGCAATGAATAATTATTTCATATTAAATGTTTTACTGACAAGATGAGTTCAGGAAAAAATCTCAGGCAAGGATAAAGACAGTGTCAATTTCCTTTTCAAAACGGAGGAAAGACGGAATAGTTATATAAGCAGGAAATCGTGGATAAATAAATATAAATCGCAACAAAATTAGTGATTTTTATCTTAATAGAATATCCCACTATCAAACCTCAAAAAAATAACAAAATTGACCTTGAATTCAAAGTTAACAAGCATAACAAAGACTTACAGGGCCAGAAAACCGAAAACAAATTTGCTGGTTTTTTAAGCTAGTAATCAAAATAACGTAGTACTGTCACATGTTGTTTAATAATAGGGATGCATTCTGGGAAATGTGCTTTTGTCAGTCAGTGAACATCACAGAGTGGTCTTACATGATCTAGGATGTCATTAAGGGACGCAATCTTATGACAGCACTGTTGTATATGTGTTGTTCATATTTGAAATATCATCATATGGTGCATAAATTTATAGGCATCTCTAAATTAGAGAGCCTGAGCGTCTAATTTGGTTTCTGGATGCCAGGAGAATTATGTGAATCCAGTGAGAGGATGAAAAACAAGCCAACAAGTACAGTTAGGAAATCGCACTAGAAATCAACACACTATCCTATATTAACTGTCTACTTTTCTACTCATCAGACCCTAAGCTTAAATCTATTAATAAATCTATATGTTGAAGTGTTTGAGACATTATGAGGAGCTAATACAGACAGTGAGAGCCAAGACAAAACTCTTATAAAGTAACATGGATTGCCTTGGCTAGTTCTCAGAGAACACTTACTAGTCTGTAAGAAAGCATTGCTGGAAGACAGAACTAACAGAATGTCCGTATTTTATTTGACAATGATTAAGGAGCCCTTATGGAAACACATTCTGCATAACCAGAAAAAAATTAAATAAAACACACTTATTTCTAACAATATTTTAACAAAGATATTCACTTGCCATAGCAATCTGGCAACTGATTTTATTCAATGAATTGAAGAATATAGTTTTAAGAATAACTACAAGAACTTCATTCAACTCCTCTATAATTTCTTTTAGATTTTATAATTATTTCAATTTTGTTAAAACCTGACAGATTTTCAATGAGCCAAATGAGTCAGCTATCATTGATTTGGCCATTAATTTTACCTTGAAAAAGAATATTTCTGATGCTTGCGAACCGAAAGGGCCTTGCACACACTAGGCAATGCTTTACCACTGAGCTGTAATGAATTCACTCTGTGTAAAGTTTAGGTCAATTCACTAAATTTATACACAAGAGAACAAACCCCATAAAATTTTGTTATTCTTTTCTGCATATCAATTTTAGGCTCTTAAGAGGACTTTTCCCATTATTACTGTCATTATTTATAACTTCTTTCATTTTTATTATTTGTAATATAATTTTCTTCTCTTAAAATTACTTAAAATCATGGATGGAAAATAAGGTAACATATCTGAATCCTATCAATTTATTTATGATCCTATCAATGTAAATTTAAATTGCACTAGTAGTACAAGTTGATCTAATAAATATGGTTCAAAGTATTTATTTTATTCTAGGTTCAGAATAAAACTGAACCCAGGGTAATGACTATAAAATGACCCGACGAGAACCAAATTAGAATCAGGTGGAATGTGAGACATGGTCTAATCTTGTTCCTTTATTCCCACCACTTACAGATGAGAAGGAAGAGGCTAGAAGAGATGAAATGCCTTGTCCCAGTGATACAGCTCACTGGAAAGAGAGGCAAGATTAGACCCAAGATTACCTGACTTAAGATCCCGGGATACTTCTTAAATAATATAATGAATTTTTAGTAATCATTAGAAAAGCCTCTATTTAGAAAATAGAAACTATTGGCTCTAAGTTAAAAAAAAAAAGGGTCAATAAGCACAATACAAAGTATTTGCAAGCTGCATTATGTGAGCTTATTTATATAACAAAAACCTTAGGATGGCAATAATAATAAAGTAGTTCTGCTGACCTCAGGAAATATAACAGGCTTTTTAAAAATCTTAAAAAATAGTAACTTTACGAGTTAATGGAAAATGGCAGAATAATGGAACACTGAACCTTTAAATTTTGAACTGTAAGGTAAAAAACATTGTCCATGAAAGGACACAACAGATATCCTGAGACAGGTGACTATTTTAAAAAAATGAATAATCTGAAGGAAATTAGCCTTCAATGTATTTACATAGACTTAATTATCTTATAGGAGACAAGGTTGTGTTGGCTTAGGGTCTGACTAAACTATTAAGGAAAACTTTCTTTTGTCTTAATAGCAACAAAGTTTTACATTCTAATTAAAGATCAGAGTAAGAAATATACTTATTAACCTATATTAAATCTTTTAAGTCAACCAAATAGGGATGTCTACAAAGATGGCTAGCTTTGGGTAGACTTTAACATGTTCTCTCCTGCTGGATTTGGAGCCTGAAAGTATAATCTTGCATCAATTTAAAATGACAGAAGTACAGAATTGAAAGTAAATTATGGGAAAAAAGCCAGGAGTTCAAATATAGCCTGATGGAAGGCAAAGGACGTTCAGTCTTCGTATTCCTTTCCCAAAACTCATAAAACCAGAACAAAAACAAAACACACAAAAAAAGGAAGAGAATTAAACTATGAAGAGATGTCAACATAATTTTTCATCTAAAATAGATCAAAATGTAAAAATGTGTAAAATTATATTGCTACTAGGATATAGCTCAACTATACAAATATGCTTTTTCATATCTTAATTGGCCATAAAAAGCATTAAAAACCTTAAAAGAATCATTAGTTCCTTTGAAAACCTTGGCTCTAAGAATACTATTCTTTGTGTGTTTGTGTGTGAATAAAGGATTTCCTAACTTTACATCAGTTTTTAAAAAACTCACATATATAACACATGTGCACAAATAATTTTCAGGGGGTTGTATCAGGTAATTTAAAGTTTTATCATGATGAAAACCAACAACAAAGATTATAATAATCATCTTTTTGAAAGC
The DNA here is from genome assembly GCA_004027205.1 of Ctenodactylus gundi. Classification (NCBI taxonomy): domain Eukaryota; kingdom Metazoa; phylum Chordata; class Mammalia; order Rodentia; family Ctenodactylidae; genus Ctenodactylus; species Ctenodactylus gundi. The sequence goes on from PVKB01005694.1 coordinate 55,494, forward strand.
TGGTCTCCATCAGGAAGAATCAGGTTTAGAAAAGTGTTCAAAGAAAAAGTTACAGAGCTACCTTCTCCTTCAAATTTCTGTTGGAAGAAATTTCTGTTACTCTGGTGTAAATATACGACAAAGTCAAAACAATTTAAAAGTATAAATAGCTACTCTTGAAAAGAAACTCCTTTTAAAGGTTAATTGGATTGCTGATTTAAGGATTATAACAAATAAATATCAGTCTAATTGCCTATTTTATTGTTACTGCTAAAAATAAATACTACTGAAGACCATGTTGTTTTCTACAACTCCCAAATTCTAACAGAAATAGAAATTTGTGGGTTATAAAACCTGATGTTATCTCATTTGACCCTCGTAATACCCAGCGAGGTAGTTTGGGACCAAAAATATTTTCTCTTCATTTTACACTGAAATAACTGGGACAACAAGAAACAAAATGATTGGTGTAGTTGACATGACAATTAGAGGTCTTTAAATTCCAGGCCCAGTGGAACTTTCACAATATTAGATTATGTAAGTCATCCAAATATAATAATATGTAAATGTACTTTTGGTATGTCAAAAAGCAATATAAAATCATCATACTGCTTTCTTTTACTTCACGGGAATTTATCCTAAATTAAGTTGGGTACAATTTCAGTTATTTCCAGCTACTTTCACAAAGAAATTAATGAGGTAGGTTAGAGCATAGCAAAATTTTCTAATCTGAAGAGATTCTTAGAATATATAAGTCTGCTTTTTTAAAAAGCAGCAGAAAAAGAAAGGTTTGCTAGAATACTCATTCTCTCAATCGGGACTCAGTGATTTAACTTAAGATGAAACTTAACAGGAAAGATTACTTATTTCTAAGAATCACTAATCATTTTTAAAAATCAAAAGTCAGCATGTTTGCACTTACATTTCCTTAATTCAAACTGCAACATGGACGGTTACTCTAGGAGGTAAGCTTGGTAAGCTTCACTTGGTGTAATTTCTGTATTTCTCATTTATTTAAATTAGTTGGAATTTTGTGACTTTCAAGTTTTTTTTTTTTTTAACATGTTTCTACTTAGGGTAAAAGCAAGTTTGTGACATAGTTGTTCACTTAATCTAAATATTGACCGAATGACTTCCTATGTGTTAAGCCTGTGCTAGTTGTTGGGTTATTGCTCTTTAAAATGAATTAGTGTTCTTAGAACTTTTGCCTAATTACTGAATAAAACAACATTGCTGAAATCATAGTACTTTCTAAAAACCTCTTGATGTTATCTATATTAACATTTTAGAGAGAACTATTACTTTCTTAGTTGTCAACTGTACAAATAAAACACTCACCATTATCATACGCTGATCACAACACAATTTAAACAGATGGTAAGAAAACTGTCCAGACTTGTTCAAGTCATTTAAGCTAGTTGAAAAATGAAATTGTTATTTTCCTACAATTTCTCAATAGTCTCTTTAAAGAGAAATAAATCAGAATTTGGAGTACTAGTTTAATAATAACATGGTCCAAACAAAATACTGGTATTTAACACAATGGACTAACAATATCATATAAATCCTGTGGCACAAAATCAAGATACTTACTGATAGTAAGTCAAAGGTCAATACAGCATTCACATACATACTAATGATCTCTTCATTAGAGAGGACACAAATAAATATATAAAAGCTGGATGCATAAAGATTTTTCATAGCAATGTTACTGAACTGTCTATAGCTGGCCCACACAAGAAAACCAATTAACAAGTTGGCAGCTGATAATACGCAGATGGTGATAGACGACAACATCTTTGAGCTCAAACTGGTGCCTTCTATTTTAACTTATTTTTGTTGGTGAATGTTTGTTTTGGTTCTCTCCTGCTATTTCAGGATAGGTTCTCAGACAAAAAGCTTCATGAGTCATTGATTTATCAATGAGTTATAATTTGGGCATTCAGAGAAAGGGTTTACTAATTGTCAATATTAAGGGAATTCAGACCTCACCTAGCTGAGTGCTAACACCAGTTCCAAGGAAAAAGATAAGCGCCAAGAAAACCGAATAAGTGCTCAGGCCAAATGATCAGGTATATCTTAATTCATGTTAAGATATATATGTACTTTGAAAGAAATGACATATAAACAAAGTGTGACTATCATAAAACTAACTTCAGCCTGATGAAAGTTTTTTTTTCCAATACCTAATTTCTTGGTGTAATTGCTTTAAAGGGCAAATAGCATAGATATGAATTAAACACACGTCACGAAGTGTACTAAAGTTGTCCTCAAATAAATCTCCTAAATCTTCAATATCTTAGTCTTTTATATCTCATGCTTTACAGTTTTCAAGGAGTTTTCATGTGATCTTAATTTGACAACTTTGTGAGGTAGGTAGATATTTATCTTCATTTTCAAACAAGGGAACTGAGGCTCAGAGAGGTTTACTTATTAAAGGTCAAAAACTAGTATATGGCAAAGTCAGATCTCTCTAGACTATTTTTTTTTAAAATGTGATTCCTGGATTACCTGCATAAGAATCACTTGTGGTATTTTTATAAACACAGATGTTAAAATCCTCTATCTTCAGCTTACTGAATAAGAATCTCTAGGACTGGAGCCAAGAATTCTGCATTGTACAATGGACAATAAAATAGAAAACAATTGCATTCCAGGTAATTAAGTACAGTGAATCCAGCTAGATGTTTACATGATATATGTGATGCCACCAGAACATCACCAAGCAGGGGCAAGTGAGCTTAAACCCAGGAACATTTCAAATCTGGCTGCAAATTAGAATCACCAGGAAATCTTGCTTGTTTAGTTTTTAAACCAGTATTATCAAATCTCATCTGAATCACAGAAAGCTGTTGGATACTCAACACCTTTCCCCAAGTGATTCTTACCGGCTGTCAAGATTGAGGATCACTTGTATTTTCTAGATAACACATTCAGCATTTTTCAGAATTTTTCCTTTCCTTCTGATCAGTTTCATGCCTAACAGAATTCAGTCATACTGTAAATTATTTAAACTTTACAAGATAAAATTCAAACATTTTTGACTTGATATTTTTAAGATTGATAGCTATTCACAGCAAGAGTAATCATGCTCCATTTAGCTACTATGATTCTCAAATACCCAAATTAATCACCACTGTGGACTTAAACTGTATGTGTGTGTATATATACATGTATACACACACACACACACACACACACACATACATACATATATATATATATTTCAGCTATAAATAAGAGTAATTCAGAACTGGAAATAGAATATAGAGCAAAAGCTGTGGCCACCTGGTGACTGGGCAATGCAAGTACAATCAGCTCGCTCTGGGAGGGGCCTGGACACTGAGGTCTAGTGGCATCGACAAGGTCACATCTCACTGTAGGAAAGTACAACACTGAACACAGAGGAAAAATATTTTGCCATTTTATAATTGTGACTACCACAAAAAAACCTTACAGTGTGTGATGCTTACTACATGCCTCAGAGTAGATCTGAATATGAGGTTTTCTATGAATCATTACTTTAATATGAGGAAAGATGGCTACAAACCAAGAATTTTCCATCATGCATATGGATAAGTTATAAAAAGTCAGGAAAAGTAATATTTACAAATGAAAACAACACAATTATAGGAAAAAATGTCCATCTCTGCTTTTATTCCATTGCTACACCAAATCCTGAATATCTCTGAAGATTATTTTGATAGACTCTTGAGAGAACCTCCCTAGACTAATCAGAATCCTCTGTTGCACATATATTCTATTAGCTAAAATATCCTTGCTGATTTATCAAATTCTCCTGTAGTTTAAAAACAGTTCTTTTTCATTTAGTGGAAATAAAACTACAAAGCCCCATTATTCATCTGAGAAATAAACCTTGCATAGAAAATTCTTTAATTCTGAAACTTTGTTTTATTAACAGAGCTACCAGAATGTTATCTCACAACTAGTTCATATTATATGAAAGTTCACTACAAAGCAGTCACCACACTTTTAGGATTTTTCTAAATATAAAATAAGTAGGTTTATAAAAATGCTTACCAGACAAATATTATCTCTTCACAACCTAGAAAGAATTATTTTTGTGATGACATAACTCTTAGTGTTTTGGATATCTTGATGTTCCAAGTTTGATAAGATATAAAAAGCAAAATTTTACTTTCCCAATGGACACAATCAGCGCCTGACCAAAAGCAGGGTAAGAATGAGTTACAGCATGAGTCACACACGGCAAAAACAAAAGCTGTTTTTCTTTTTTAACAGCACACATTTTCCACTTAAGACAAATTAAGCACTGGTTCCGTCCTCTTCAATAACCCGATTCATGCTGGTACCATGTGTGATATGAGTCATGGGATTATTACTGAGATCTCGGATGCTGCTGTGTCGTGACTGTTCATTCAGCCGGTGAGAACTACTGTGCCTGGAGTGATCCGTCAGGCGTGACATGCTGCCGTGAGGTAGTCTCTCCTCCACGCCTCGGTAGCTGCAGGGAGTGTACCTGATATAGGAGAGTTGCTTTTGAAGTACGGAACAGAACATACTAGAAAATAACATTGAGGATTTTCATGCACATGCCTCAGTAAGAGAAATGATTTTAAAAACCAATAGTGAGAAAGCAATAACAATTTTTCATTATTTAGAGTAACTTTATGAATGCTGTAGAATTCTCTGATCTGGCTAACAAAAAAGGGAAGACATTCAGTTTCAAGATGAAGACCTTATTTCCTGCAGAAGTATAAGAGCTAAGGTTAAGTTATGCTGATTTGCAGCTATACTAAGTATAGATACTTTTCTAATTCAAATAAGTTTTGGGCAAAAGGTAGGTTTGAGGAGAGTAAGAACACTAACAGAAAGTGTGGCACTGCCCTTTGGAATCTAGAAGACTGGTTATAACCAGCAGTAATGACAACACAAATTTTACCACAAGACAACGAAGAGTCGAAGAATGAATACATGACATCAGAGGATAAATTAGCATAACCTAAAAAAGCAAGAGAATGAAGTGATAACAATGTGCCAACAGCTGCTTTCCAGATGGCACAGTTAACCAGTGGAATCAACACAGAAAGTGGTCCTAATTACTTTCATTAGGCTCTGTGGCTATGAAGACTTTTCCATAGAAGCTACATATACTTAAAAGTTACATCCTAACACGCTATAACCGTATTACCGCAAATACACTGTACCCTAGCAGAAGGCAGGCTTTGAGTGAGTCTGCTGACCTACACAGCTTAGTGGAGGTAGCCTGCTCCTTCACTGTTCTTATCTTGACTGCAGCACTGGAGTTATTAAAATTTCTTTTGTTGCAATCATGACTCACTCCACCTGATGCAAGAACATTATAAAATTCTCTGCCATTAGGAATGAGAAAGTATTAATTCTAAGACAGTCAAGGTCATGAAAATCAATTACAATTTTTTATTCTTCCTTCACTAAGAGAGCTAGCATGCAATTTATCAATCTTTCCAGCTTAGCACTGAACTCTTTCAGAATAAAGAACATATTTTATTTATATTTTAATCCCCAGTGCCTCAAGAAGTATTTTTTCTAAAATATCTTTTGCTGATATACTCACACATGTATTCTTTTATATAATGAATTTAATTTAGGATAAAATGAAACCAAGCATAATTTTTAACCTTAATGAATATTTTGTTCCATCTTGCAGTGCTGAGGATCCAACCCAGGCCCTTCGGGCATTCTATGGCAAGTGATCTTCCACTGAGCCACGTTTACCAGCCACTTTTTAAAAAAATCATCAAAATAACCAATCAAAGCAGCTGAATACTTACTGGATATCAAGAAACTTTCACCTACCCTCCTTTCATAATAATAACAAATTTGATGACTTAATCGGAATCATTTGTGAAGTTTAAAGACTTAAAGAGAGATCCATATATTACTAAGGTGGTCCTCTGCTTGTCAAAGATTGTTTTCATTAGATTACAGAGTTCTAAAAACGATGAAGTCTTTGAAAATAATTTTTAAAAAGCACATCTCTTTTCCCAATTTAAGAAAGAAAAAAATGGGTAAAAAGAATATTTTTTTATTTATCAAAAAAGCACTTCAAACTGTGCTCACTGGAACACACCTATAATCCCACCTACTGAGGAGACTGAGGTAGAAAGAGCTGAACTACAAGGCCAACCAGAGCACTGTGGCGAGACACTGAGGGAAGTCTCAAAATAAAAATATATTTCACATTTAAGACTTAAATGATTTAAATTTGTACTGAGTATTTTGGTAAAACAATTACAATATTTGTAGAGGAAAATATCTCACAATTGACTTGTCATTCACTTTAATAATCAATATTTTGCATAATTATTATTGTTGCAAAACTAAGTGGACAATATTTTCAAAATTTCCAAATATTTACCATATCATTTAAAGTTTTTTTCATTTCTCAATGGCTTTATAAATCTTTCAACTCTCAATGGCTTCATCAGAGCCTATCTCAAATACATATATAGCAAATAAAGAAAGTAAGCTATACAATATTCCAGCAATGACACAAAAATTTAAAAATCATTTAAAATACGAACTGACTAATTCTAAAGTAAAATCTAAGCTTTGAGTTATAAACAAGACCCAAAGAATACATTTTTTCACAGAAAAACATTTCATACAAAGAATTGTTACTACTTTTTTTTAAAAGACAGGGTATCACTCTGTGATCCAGGCTCGTCCGGAACTCAGCTAAGGCTGGCCTCACTCACAGCAATCCTCCTGCCTCATCAGTCTCCTAAGTGCTGGTATTACAAGGGCGAGCCACTATATCCAGCTAATTTTTATGTGGTCCTGGCCAGGTCCTTGCACAAAGTAGCCAAGTGCTCTACCACTTAGATATGTCCCCAGCCCTCACACAGAGATTCTGTATAATTGTATAATTATGTTGAATTAAGTGATGTATATAACTGTTCACAAAAGTTCATAAATACGAACAGATACCAGATATGAAAACTCTACACATACGGATAATGAGGATCTAGCTATATAAAAAAATTAACTTAATTACGCTATTACTCTAAATTTTATCTAGGAATAATTAACTTTATTTATACCTTGAAAGTCTTTTAAATCAATGTGACCATATATGAAAATAAAATAATTTTAATATAAACAGATGAAACAATTAGGGTGGTAATTTTGTTGTTGCTCTTAAAGGGTTAGTATGGGCACACCAAAGTAAAAATGAAAAAAAACTGGGGAGGATTTATTCTTTTTGATTCTCCATACTATTTGCTGCCACTAATCTAAACAATTGAATTAATTACAGTTCATCAGTATTTCACAACTCACTTCCTTGCCCCAGACCTCCTCCTATCTGGCCATCTACTTCTCTTCCTTCTCATCACCACATCTGTCAACCAGTTATTATTTGAAGTTGACTTATATGTGTAGGTATATACAGCTCAGAGATCAGTAGTTATCCACCAAGGAGACTGCACCAGGGTAAATGGTATTTGTGTCCCACAGCCAGTATAACACGGGATGATGACAGGGTGGCCCAAAGAAAGCACTAACACACAAAGCAGAAAGACTTCAGCTTCCATGTAACTGGTTCATCTGTCTACTACTTCCTATCTTTTCTGTGGGGCTATATGCTCCTCGAATGCAGAAATTATACCTTTCTTCTATATATTCTATACACAGAATGCCACATGTACAGGAGTTGTGCTGTAAATAACTTGTTGACTGGTCATTGGAAACATTAATACCAAGAATGTCAAATACCAATGAGAGTTCACGGAGGGCGGTACAAATTAAATACGTTCTCAGGGACTCTCTGATTCTCTCACTTGTTACAAGTATCCTAAGTCAGGACTGCTAAGTTACCGCAGAAACTTCTTAACTGGTCTTAACATACAATGTCCTTCTTTCCTATGTGGCTCACTGCTATGTGGGAAAATCTGAGGTCCTCAGTATGGTCTTCGATGTCTGCATCCTAGCACTCAGAAGAATCCTTCTTACACAGGAGTGCCACAGAGGACAGAAGCCCAGAAGGAGGAAAAACTTTAAATGTGGTTAAAAAGAGGTCACTAATTATGTTAGACTAAAGTTCAGGTAAGTAAGGAAGGGGAAGAAAAAGACTAGACTTACAAGAAAGGAAGAGTGAGATAGGTAGAAAATATGAAAAATATTCATTTAAAAATCTGCCAAGATAAAGAAAAAGAGATAGAGAGAATATACAATAGGGCCAAAGAAAGGCGGCTACTTCCTGAAACAGGGTAGCTGCTCAAGCCAGAAGGGAGAGACAAGCAAGCTGAGCGACAAAGAAATGCGGGAATTCCCATCTGGGCTCCGAGCACGGGGGGAGGCTGAAAGCAGATGGACAGACAGGCTACGAACCAACTGCAGAAAGATGTTTCAAAGTGAAATTAGAACCTTCCTTTTCCAGGTATTAGAATTTTTATTCTTTACGCTTCCCAAAACTGAAATATTTTTAAAAAGGAGAGAAAATCTTTGGCATATTGTTTTTCTAGATGCTAACACTAATCTGCCACCCACTGTTCCTTCTTCCTACCTACCCTTGATGGCTGCTTTTCCTCTTTCCACTACCACTTCTCTCCTACAAGCCTTTACAATCTCTCACATAACTTAAGGCTCCTCAGCAGTTTCCAATTCCACTGTTTCAACTTTTAAAATCCACAGCCAGACTTCTTTCTAGCAATCTCAGTGAGGCCGTGCCTGCAGCTTTCTTCACCGTCAGATCACTACTTCCTCTGTACCTAGTAAACAGGGCTGTCAAATGATGCACAGTCTGATGTCTACATCAGCCTCCCTCCTGAGTTCATATAAGTGAAGTTTTATTGCATTATAGGCACTCCCATTTGGTCACATGTTGTCTTCGGCTGCTTTCATACTACAACAGCAGAACTGAATAGTGGCAAGAGACACTGATTCATAAAGCCTACAAATATTTACTGACTTCATATGAAAAGGTTTGCCAATCCCTAGACTATACTACTGCACTTAATATTTTACTATAGTTGTTCATTTACAATAATAAAAGAAACTGATGTTAGATACTGTACTGTTCCAAATCACTAGGTGGGTTATCTCATCTAATGTTTATATTACTGAGGGTGCACATGTTATTACAGTTTAACTATAATCTGGGATTACTCTATCTAGCAGAAGGCTTAATAGTACTCAACTTCTGTTTCTTAATTTACACTCCATTTCAACATATGAAATAACTAAATTGTTAACAAAACTCACCTGCCATCACGGGATCTATGGAGGCTGCCATGGTAGCTGCTGACTTTGCTGTGCACACTCCCTGCTTTGCTTCTTTGATCATCTACCATAGCCAGCTGAGTTGAAGACGCATGTGTGGATGTTCCTTGAGTGGAAGTTCCCCTTGATTTTCTTATAATAGGGGTATTTGGGTCCCTCAAGAGTGACTGAGCAAAGTCGGGTTCCTGAAGTACCTGTCGGCTCTCATTCACTATCCTAGACAACACAATAATTAAGTTTAAGATACAGACTAGCATCTCAAGAGATCAATAAACAATACTTCTGTACTACAATACTGACACTATTCTTGAGATTAGTTAGTCTCCAAAATAGGTTATTAGGACTGACTTAAGGTAATATTACTGACAGGAGAGAATACAAGAAAATTTCATGTCAATTTGTCCTCTAAAGTGGTATAACAGAAAGAAGCTTGTGTTACAATCGTATCAGGATTTTAGTTCCAATTCTACCAATACATATGGTATTAGGCAGGTCAATATCCCTGCTTTCCTTTATTTTCCCCCACCTATAAAATGAAGATATATAATTCCATCATTTCTAAAAGGTTTCTGTGGGTTAATTTACAGGAATTGTAAGGAAATTTACAATTCTCAAGACATGAAACTATTATAAAGATAAAACTATAACATAGAAAAATGTTTCTGAATGCCTTATGAAAATAGTAGGGGCTTCTTTATAACATAAATACAATATTTTTTAACTTGTTAGAGGTGGTTGTTTTATGACTACCAGTTGATCTGCTAGTGCTGGAGTAAAAATCAATGGTTATGCTGAAAAAAATAGGAAAAATTCATTTAAACAAACATCCAATTAAATGAGTTCCAGATATATGAAAAGCTTAATGGAAAAAATTTCAGGGGATGAATTACTGTCAGGAGCAAAGGTTTTTAACTGGTATGAAAGAGTTACAATGAGATGCTTATGATGATAAGCAAAGCAGTAATTAATAAAAGAGCTAATTAAACAGCTATAAAGATCACTGTCTTGGTTTATGTGACTCTGTAAGAATCAGAATTAACACTAGAAAACACATCTACGTCAACCCCAAAGCCAATGCTTAATAGGACCACAAAGAGCCACTAGAAATATTTTTATTAAAACAAATACATGACTACTACTACCACTTTTAATTAGTCTTGTTTCAACAGTTCAGACTTCAATCAGACAAAAAACAAATTAAGGTCATAAAATCTTTACATGTATTTAATTAGACTACAATAAGAGGGCATAATTTTTGGTACACTTGAAGAACAATGGACAATTGTGAATGGAAATCTAAGTTAAGTCTTAACAATAACTACTTGTGTGACTTCACCAGGCACTCTCTGTCTTGGTTTTCTCATCTGTAACACACAGATGAGTGTCTAGGTCAATCCTCACAGGAATATCAGGAAAATCAAGTGCCAACTTACAAACAAGAATCTGTTTCCAATTTTAACAAAATTATGTATTTTTTCCCATAAGGATTAACCTTTCTTCAGACATTTTGAATTAGTACAGGTACAGACCTCAGTCACGGTACTACTTGGCTATCTTCTCAAGATCAGACTTCAGTTTTTCAGTAAGAAATGCTGTTGCGCCAATCATAACTGGTAGCTGCTAACAGAGCTACAATCTTGTTTCAATACTACTCCAAATCCAAACTGTTCTAACATAAGTAACAGAAAAAGTATATAAATGTGAGATTTGTGAGCACTGGGAGAATTTATTAACTTACTCTTTTTTCCTACGACCATGAAAAAAACTGGCCCACTCAAAGCATGTCTTTTTGCTTCCAACCCAAAAAACAGAGGGAATACCAACTATGAGCGCCATCAGGTATTTCATCAGAAAGAGAATCAGGTCTGGACGACTCATTTGAGTAACCTGTACGAAGGGAGAAAATAATATCTCAAATATAACTCTACAAATTTGACATTTTTTACTTACAAGTTTCTATAGTTAATTTTCTAATGGAGACACCCCTGAAAAACTGAAAAATAAAACTTATGTTCTATATATTAAGCCACAATCTGCTTACTTAGAAAACAAACCATGATTAGTTATATAATTCAAATAATACCTACTTTCTTCTTGTCCAGTTTCATGGGAAAATATCACTCTATTTATTTTGAGATAGGGTCTCGCTTTGCAGCTCAGGCTGGTTCTTCTGATATTGCTATGTAGCCCTGGCTGGCCTTAGACTCATGACAATCCTCTTGCCTCGGCATCCCAAGTGCTGGGATTATAGGCGTGTGCCACCCTACAAGGCTTTATAAGATGCTGGACAACCAAACTCAGGGACTTGAGCTTGCACGGCAAGCACTTTTAGCTGCTGTGCCATTCCATCCGTCCTCTCTTCCTATTAATTCTGTTATCTTTTAATACACCTTTCCTCTCCATATGTCATGTGCATACATGCTGATTTTGTTTCTGTTTACCACAATTTTTCTCTTAAAAGGGTTTTTACTTCTGCATTTTTTTTTTTTTTTTGAAACACGGTCTCTCTGTGCAGTCCAGGCTGGTTCTGAGCTCACTATGTAACCCAGACTGGACTCAAACTCAGGGCAATCCTCCTGCCTCAGTCTCCTGAGTGCTAGGATTACAGATATGTGTGACCATGCCTAGCTTATGTGGTGCTGGGGAATCGACCTCAGGTACTTAGCAACTGCTAGGCAAGTGCTTTAATGATTGAATTATTCTTCCAGCCTCATAAAATGGGTTTTATTGCTTATCTTTTGATAAATACTAATCATGTTTATTTAAAAATAAGTCTTTAATAAAATCAATCCATTTCATCTGAGAGTGACTCATCATCTGACCTGATTATTGATTTTGGTGGATCCGTGAGTTTAGGACTTTTGGGTTTTGTCTGAGACCAATTCTTGCTCTGTAGTCCAAGCTGATCCTGATTTCACTATGTAGCTTTAGGCGGGCCTTGAACTCACAGCAATCCTCCAAGCTCAACTTCCCGAGTTCTGGGTATTTAAACCACGGCCTCTTATCCAGCCTTTTCAGGAGAAAGGGAGTTCCATTTGCAATTCCTACTTCTACCCAGGGAGCCTAGCTCTCGTCTTAATTTTCATGTTACTCATTCATTTTTTTCTTTTTTTGCAGTGCTAGAAGTGAACCCAGGCGTCGGCATTGAGTTATATCACCAGCCAATTTGAGACAAAGTCTTGCTAAGATGCTTAGGCCAGACTCAAACTTGTGATCTTCTATCTTAGCCTCCCAGAGGCAGAGTTGGGATTAGAGCTTTGGGCCAACATTTCTGCCTTTCTTACTATTTCTGCCTATTAACAGGCACATAATCTTGGTTGGTCTGATAAACTCAAAACATAGAACTAAAATTACTATCATGACCAGAAATTAACCTCTAGGTTTCATCTAAAACGCATTCAATAAATACTTGTGGACAGCTTACTACTTGGAGAATAACTGTGTGTAGGGTTTGCGAGGTATTCTCTCCATGATAATAGATGAAAATACAAATTAAATAAGTCACAAAATAATTAAGAACTATAATCAAGTAAACGAAGAGACCTATAGCACATCACAAATAATCTCATTAACAAATACAATGGCTTCTTTTGGTACACTTTTTCTAATACTTTGATATAATAGTGCCTATTACCAACAATCATTTCACAGTTTACAAGATTTTCATCCATATCAAACTATACATCTTTGTCTTGGCTTCCTACTCTTGCTTTTATTCTCTTTCCCTACAACCCTTTAGGTTATTCTTAAAGTCTCTTTTCTCTCATACTCTCAACTAATCACCCAGGAGTCATCTAGTTGCTTTATCTAATAAAATGAATTTGTCTTAGTTTAGATTTATAAGTGTAACTCATATAGCAGTGCTGAGAAAAACACAAGCTTTCCTTGTCCATGTTCAAATCTCTCTAGCTCTTCTGCCCTAGTTCTGTCCTGCAGTGCAGTGAAGAGTAAGGCTACAGTCACCACACAAGAAATTGCAACCAAGTGAATAGGGCATTCTGCCAGAAACAAACACTGTAAGTATTAGGAACAAAGAGACAAGAGTCTAACCAGAAATCCAAGAGAATAGACTGAAAAACTAAAATAATCAAAGTAATCAGTAAAAAAGCTGGCCACAGTTGTTGGAACACAAAAAAAATCCAATGTTTTTTTTTTTTAATCTACCATCAAAAATCATTTAAGAAACACAATGGAAACAGTTTCCTTTATAATATCAACCAAAATTATATGATACTCAGAAATAAATGTACTAGAAAATAAAAACAAAACTCACTGAAGAACAGAGAAAAACTAAAGCAAATAAAGCAATACTTCATGTTTCTGAATACAAATATTCAATATTTTAAAAATAACAATTCAATTACCTCCCAAATTAATCCTGTACACATAATAAGACAACAAAACTTTTCAAGAACTACTTGAAAAGTTCTTGAAAAGTAAAAGAGGAGAATGAGATAGTTTTAATACATGGTATCAGGAAGACTAGCAATCCAATAAACTAGGTAACAAAGTAATTTATTTATTTTTCTTTTTTTCTCCCCATATTATTGACATGTGTAAGTGCAAAATTTAAGGTTTACATTGGTTTTGGGGAAACTAACTTAGATGCCAATTCATACAACAAAGAAAAATTCTATGTAGAGAATTTTAAAAAATAAAAGTATAAAAAGAATGTAGAATATTTTTATAGTGGGGTGAAGGTACAGAAGGCTTTAAGTAAAAAAGTAATGTGAAAATAAAAAGCCATAGGAGAAAAGGCTACCAGATTGTACTACTAAAAATTTAAATCTTTTACTGAACAAGAAAACACTGAACAAATTAATATACAAGTGACTACAAATGTTAATTTATTATTAATCAAATCTAAAGAAATTAAAAATTAATAAAAATTACATAATTGTAAGACAAAAAAGCAGTACTAATCAATTACGCTGCAGATATAACCTTTTATGTAAAAAATACACATACAAGTATTCTTTCCAATAGTGTAATATTAGAAACAGTATGACTTATCCAGCCAACAAAATACCATGATGACATAAATTATTGAAGAAGCTTGTTCTCTTTAGGTATTGAGTAAAAAGAAAGGAAATGTACATGTATCTGCATACACACTTATGAAAGGAAATACAAATTCCTTGCAATATTACAAGTTACCCTTGAGAGGGTGCTGGAAAATTGGGAAACATGGTGTAGTGGGACGATGCTTCCCCATATACTATTATAACTTATGGATTGTCGAAACACTTAATTTTATTACCTATTTTTAAATTTTAATAAAAATGTAATTTTTTATGTATGAACATTTTAAATATAAAAATAAATGCTGAAGAAATGAGGAAACCCCCTCACTGTTGGGGAGATATAAATCAATTGGTATAATCCTGTTGTTACACAATTTTGCAACACATCAAAATGTAAATATATATCCATTTGATTGATTCTATTTCAAGAAATATATCTTAAGAAAAGTAAACTGGTAACCGGTGAGTGTTAAATATGGTACACCCAAATAACCAATACTCAAAGATGATAATACAGTGGTAAGAGGAAGATACAGAGAATAGTGGGCTGCAAATGGTTAACAACAGGCTGATGCCCTGGTTAGCAGCATCTGCCAATTTCTGGGGCCATTTTCAGGCCATCAATGTGGCATTACTGAATGTGGAGTCGTGAAGAGCTGTACAGTCACCTCTAAACAGTATGAACAAACCAGCTCCAGCATGCAACTGTGTGTGAACTAAAGTGCCAAATACAGTCACATACATGTTTTTAAATTACTTGTAACACTTATCGTATAAAACATTATTCATACAGATACTCTGTGTTTTGTTACATACCACTACACATTATTTTGGCAAGTACACCCGAACTTAGTAGTTTAAGAAGAATTTATTCTTGGGGCTGGAGGAATGGCTCAGCAGTTAAAAGTGCTTGCCTAGCAAGCATTCAGTCAAGCACTAAGTACCCAAGTTCTATTCCCCAGCACCACATAAACTGGGTGTGGTGGTGCATGACTGTAATCCCAGGACTCAGGAGGCTGAGACAGGAGGATTGCCTATGAGTCCAAGGCCAGCCTGGGCTCCATAGTGAGTTCAGGACCAGCCTGGGCGGCAGATCAAGACTCTGCTTCAAAAAAAAAATGTATTGATATAAATCACTATTTGTGCTGTAAATGAACTGCTCTAAAATTAATAATAGTTATATTAGTATTTAATCTGCAGTATGCATTGAATATCAAGTATGTAGAAGTACAGGAACAAATCAATGACCACCTAGATTAAAAAAATAATCAATTTGTAAATGAATCATCACCCAGAACTTAATAGTCTAACTTTACATACAAATGCATTCAAAACTCGTTACATTTTTTCAATATGCATCCTCTGATATGGCATATGACCTCCTAAAGGAAAATTTATCCATAATGTTGAAAAGGAAGAAATATATGCAGTATAAAAAATGAGTTGAAAGATACACTTAGACCTATGATTGATATCTAATAAATGTTCAAAAATGTTTTCCATGAAGCTCTACCATTTCAGATACTAAAGTTTACCCTTAGTAAAATAATCTGTGGTTTAAAAAAAAAATGGATATTATAATGTTTCCTCAAAGAGATTATACATTCGTGTATCGAAACTTCTGAGAAGTCCTAAAGGAAGGACACTGGTTACCTCAGGGTTATTTCTAAGCTGACAGGAACCAGGAACATTCTAGAAACGGACACGTTCTAGGGTTTGTCCCAGAAGACCTGCCTACTAATCCAGACAAACTTCCTAGGAGAATGAGTCTACTTTTTAGTATGTCTAACTGCCAAAAAAGCCAGTATCTGTCTCCATGATTTAGCACATAGTAACCATGATTATATGCGTTCTTTGGTTCATAGAAAATCCCTGTGAAGGTGAAGCAGAGTAGGGATAAGAACGAGACAGCTGAGGAGCACACTTCATTTACTAATCTTCAATGAATGGCCAAAGAGGTCTGAAGAAATGCAGAGATAACTTACATACCAGTGAAAAGGAAGATGGCCAAGAACTTACAAAATTGAAATAAAACTGTAAACAAAGAAGTACAAAGGAAGCTTCACGAGAGGCAGCCCTCGAACTAGAGGTATAGTGGCTGCAAAGAGCACATACTGTGGTTGTAAAGAAAGCAGTGGCCTGAGCAGTGTAACCTAGGCTAAATTACTTTTGTAAAACAAGTGGTCTGAATTTGAGTTTGAATTGACTGAATATCTGCAGTCTTGAGTGCTTTTCTTACAAATTTGGTATAAGCCTTTGTTTTGTAGATATGAAATCTAGGGAAGTAAACTGATGTGCCCAGGCTGTCGCAGCTAATTAATTCAATTAAATACTGAGGGCCACTATGTACAGGTACAAGAGACACAGGAGTAGTTCAGTCAGAAAATGCCCTGCCCTTGTTTCCCTTGCATTCTATAAACACTGAAGGTTGAAACTACCAATACCCAAGGATATAAAGAAATCTTAGCACCTGGGGTAGCAGAAAAAACTAAAGCACGGTACCAAATAGTGTTTGGGGCGTGGCATGGCAGAGGGGGCATGTTATTTTAGATCGAAGTTGTCAGTAAAGGTCTCTCCATGGAACTAAAATTTAAACAGAGATTTAGAGAACCTCTGGGCTACAAGTATTTGAAGCAGAAAAGCAGAACTAATAATAATCCTGAGAACACAAATCTATTGTCACCATAGAAAAAAATGGCAGTGAAAGTAGCTAGAGCTGAGAATAGAAGGAAAGCGGCAGAAGATGAAGTCAGAAACAGGCAGGAGCCAAACAGTCCATGGGCCTGCAGGCAATGTAAGAAACAGACTTCATTCTGAGCAGCGAGAGCCAGTGGAGGGGTCTGTTCAAAGGCACACCGTGACCTCACTTACTTACGTTTTTTAAAAAAAACTGGCGACCGTGCTGAAAATAAACCACAAAAGGACAAAAGTAAAAGCATAAAGATGAATCAGAAGGTCAGTATGCAATCAACGAATGGGTTAAACTAAGCAACAGGTGGAGGTGGTGAGATACCGTCAGACTGTATATGAGGTTTGAAGAAAGAGAGGGCTCAAGATGGATTCAAATTTAGTCTACACAGTTAATGAAGAATGGATGACACAATTTACTGAAGTCAGGAAGAAGCAGGGATGGAACACGGGAAGTAGGTCTAAGGGAAAAGTTCTATTTTAGACAAATTATGCTTAAAATGCCTTGTAGACTTCTGAATGGAGATGCCATGAAAACAGGTATTTTGAAGTGCAGAAACAAGGCAGAAATATGTAATTTAAAGCATGGGATTATCCAGAAGAAAGCAAGGAAGTAGGAAGAGAGTATCGGTGGGAAATTTTATTTTCCAATTTCTGGTCTTAGTGTCTAAAACTGCACAGTATTTTTTTTGCAAATTTGCATTGCCCATGTAACAAAAATGCTGTAATTAAAAGGAAAGACTGCTGAAAAACAAAATCAGTGATAACAAAGCAACAACTAAAACCTTCAATGAGACCAGGCAGAACAGCTTTGAAGGGCAGCAGAGACACAGCATGGAACATTCTGTATTCTAAGGTTGTGGCTAAAGCCAAAATTTCAAGGAAGACCAGTCAGCACCTGCCAATCGTTAAGACAGAGCAAGAAAACTCAAGCCACATGTTTTGCAAATGTGCCACAGGTGGCACCAGGGCCAAGATACTGAGGGAGAAAGGTCAGGAAAGTTTTCCCTTATAGATGAAAAAGTTAGCAGAATGCATTATCTACCATCTGGTTATAAATCATAGACAACACAAAAATACTGAAGTAGTCCTTATGTAAGACAGGATATATATTAGGAAGGTCAACGCCCACTAGGAAAAACATAAGGAAAAAGAATTCAATGTTCAGTTTTTATTTAAACAGTCCTGTATCAAACTGATTGTGCACAGGTTTTTTTTTTTTAAAGAAAAAAATCAGTTCTTTGTATGTTAAGATGGACAAATGAGACATATCATTCTCTTGAATAAATGTTTTTTGAGAACACTATACTCCTCCTGATGTTACAAAATATAACTTTAACAACTAAGAAAATCACTTCTGGTGGGAAAGAAAGGGAATCTACCAACTAGAAAACAAAGAAGAATCCCAGGCAAGGAAGGGAGACATGAGCACTGACTGTATGCCCTACAGTCATGGTTGCTGTCCACGGTCTTCAACAGCCTGGCTAGCTACAAACACCTAATCAGCGACTTCTCAACAACCAATCTCTGCTAAGGCCTCTTTAATTTTATGCACAGCCTGCAATATGGCTTTATTCAACCATCATAAGAAAACATTTACCCATATTTTGTTTTTCCAACTTGGAACCATAATCCATCAAAGACCCTGAGGCTTAATTGCTTTTTAATTAAACAGAAAAAAAATTACTCAAGCTAAAGAAAAAAAAGACTTGTACAAAATTTTTTTAAAAAGTCTAATGCATACTTATTATTTGAAAGCCTAAATTCAATTCTTGTTTCTGAGACCTTGGCTATGAATCAGGTTGGCAGAATCCCTGACTTCCTATCAAGTGTAAACTATACTAATGGAGACACACATTACATTAGGTTTACTTTTTAAATAATTTCATTTAAAATGTTGGCTTATATTAAGCCTGCAGTCATTCAAAAGTCCTCATAAAAATGAACCATCATTGATCAAGCTCATGCAGTCTGACTCACAATGGGTCAGTGACAACAGTTCTTGAATAGAAGCTTCTGATTATAACTTTTATGTACTTTTTATTTATATCACATTATTGCTTTATAGCTTTAATTATGCTTTGAAATGCCACTTGCCCTATCAAACACAAATGGCTGTTATAATGAGTGATTAAAATAATATAATACAGAGATAAACAGTTATGAAAAAGAAGGGCAAACAAGTTTTCCATATGGAAGCTTGACATGTGAGAGGCAGCATTAAGGAGGTGGAGAAAGGATGGGTTAGCAAATAAATGGTTCTAACCCTTTAAGGACAGCTTTTAAAAATGCCATCTCTCCTATACCGAAATAAAAATAATTTCTACAGACTAAAAACTCAAAATCAAAAGCCAAAACTTCTAAAATTGCTGGAGGAATGGCACAGCAGTTAAAGTGCTTGACTTGCAAGCCCAAGGCCCTGAGTTCGACTCCCAAGCACCACATAAAATTGGCTGTGAAGGCACACACCTGTAATCCCAGCGCTTGGGAGGCTGACGCAGGAGGACTGCTGTGAGTCAAAGGTCAGCCTGGGCTACAGAGCAAGACACTGTCTCAAAAAAAAAAAAAAAAAAAACTACTAGAAGACAATATAGGTGAACATTTTTAAGATGCTGGGGTATACATTTCTTAGAGATTATTTTTAAAAATTAAACAAAAGGTGGTAAATAATAAACATTAAAAATATAAACATTCATTTACTAAAGACCACCACTAAAAAGTGAAAAGAGGATTAGATGCACAGCACTGTGGTTAGAGTGCTTGTCTAGAAAGCACAAGGCCCTGGGTTCAACCCCACAGCACGACATAATCCGGGAGTGGTGGTGGGTGTCCGTAATCCTAGCATTCAGCAGGCTGAGGTAGGAGAATCGCTGTGAGTTCAAGGTCACCCTAGGCTCAATGGCAAGTTCAGGACCAGTGTGGACTACAGAGTCAGACCCTGTCTCAAAGGGGGGGGGGGGGGGGGGAAGCTGCACCAGATGGTAACCTGTACTGCATAAAACAGACTTTTAATCCAGAACAAGTATGTGTCCATTTGTACGTGCAAGTAAACAACACACAGAAGAAATCTGGACACCTAATAGATGTAAAAAAGTTGACCCTTAGTAGTCAGGGAAAAAACAAATTTAAAAAGCTGGGAGGGATGCCAATAAGACTGGCAAAATTAAAATATCAAGTAAGGATGTAGAACAACAGCAACAAAAAATTCTATACTTCAGACGAAACTCTACACTGATGAACCATTTTGGAAAGCAACTGGTACACACAGCGGAGGTGAAGCTTCATCCTTATGATACCTAAATCACAAGTTAGGTAAAACCTGAAAGATAATTTATATACACGCAAAAGAATATCCATAGCAGCATTACTTGTAACACAGAAAAATGAGAAACCCAAACATGTACTTTTAAGTCTCCTAACAACTGCTGGACGTAGGCCTCCAAGGAAGCACGTGCCCTCAGGTAAGACAGCTCTCTGCAAGTGTGTCTATTGCAAGTGAGCTCTCAAAGAGCCCCTGCAACTGAGCAGTAAATATTTCTCTCAGCACATCCCCATGCTGACACACACATTTTGCAAGGCACAAAATTCTAATTTAAAAGTTACTTCCTTCCAACATTTAAAAGATATTGTATTGTCTTACAGTTTTTTTGAGAGGTCCGTAGTTATTCTGTTGGCCTTTTTTTAGATGTTGTCCTTTTGACACTGCTTTCAATCACTTTTATAAACATGATGTACTTATCAATTTACATACTCAATACCTGATAATTACAGTATCTGTAGCTCTAAGTCCGACGTCGCTATATCCAATAATTCTTTTTTTTCAGATAGGGTCTTGCTCTGGAGTTTAGGCTGTTCCTCAACTCTATAGCCCAGGCTGGCCTCAAAAACAAAGCAATCCTCCTGCCTCAACCTCCCTAGCACTGGAATTATAGGTGTTTACCACTATGCCTGTCTTATGTGGTACTGGGGAATTTAAACCCAGAGCCTCAGCACTTTAATCGCTGAGCTACATTCCTAGCTCCTATACCCAATAATTCTTCAGAGTCCTGGAAACCCTGCAGAAAGATGTGCTTCTTCTGATAGCAAGAAGCAACTCAGCCTCTAACCCTGAGCTAAGCCTAAACTTAGGCTCACCAAGTTTGCTCTGGCTCCCCTTCTTGGCTTCCTACCTAACCCAAGTCTCAATTTCTGCACACAGACAACTCTCTCCCCATCTGCCTGAGAACACCTGACTGATTTCAGTTCTCAGTGGCTCCAAGTCACATTTTTTTCATAATGACTTTTGAACGGGGCGATCTTTGGAGATCTCCCTTGAATCTGTGATGTAAGGAACAGTGTGTCTTCCCCAAGATAACTAGGTCAGACCTTAACTGTTGGTGCTTTACAAAGACATACTGTCAGAGGTCATACTGTCAAGAGACATATGAGTACATGTTATCCTTTTTCTAACTTTCTACTTTGGGATAAACTTCTTAGCTCTCTACCAAATTTGCAAAATATTAATGCAGTCAACAACCCTGGCACAGTCTATACTCACTGGCAGACTAGATGCCATTCAAGTAGAGAAAGTAAGATTTCATTGTTGACATGATTATCAGTTTAGAAAAAGGCATACAGAAAAAAATCACAAAAATACATTATTTTAACTTAAAATAATTGCCTCATAAATTTCTTATTTGATTGCATTTGCAGAAAAATGTGTTGTTTGTTTCGAGGCAGGGTCTCACTCTGCAGTCAGGCTGGTCCTGAACTCACTCTGTAGCTCCGGCTGACCTTGAATACACAGCCGAGTCTCCTGCCTCTGCCCCTGAGCACTGGGATTACAGGTGTGCACCACCATACCCTTTATGTGGTGCTGGGGAATCAAATTCAGGCCTTGAACTCACAAGGCAAGCATTTTAACCACTAAGCTGTTCTTCTGGCCCCCAAAGTATGTATCTGTATGCAATTTGTATTAGTCAGCTTTCCATTACTATGACAAAATAGCTGATATAACAAACTTAAGAAGAGAACAGAAAATGTGACATATAATCCCATCATTCTAGGAAGGTGAGGCAGGAGGACTGCCAAATTTGAGCCCAGCGTATGCAACTCGGTGCTTTAGGAAGACCCTATCCCTTGGGCAGGACTTCAACTTGAGATCCTCCTGCTTCATCCTCTGAGAGTGCTGAGACTACAGGTGTACATCACCAAGCCTAGCTGGTTACTTTTAAACTTTAGGCTATGACCTAAATTTACATGTAGAAAGACATAATTTAACTTGCCTAAGGAGAATTTTCATTAGAAGCACTAGAAAGGTAAATGTTTTGTTCTAAGTTAATCTTTGTATTTTACTTACTAAATAATTTTTTGTATTTTTAGCTACAGGCAAAATCAATTTTGTATTTGCCAAGGTGTTTTCACTAAGTTTCTTGATAATTTTTAAAGGAAGACAGTAGGAACTCAAAAATAAGTCTGCTTTATTTACATAATCATCTTACTTTCGTGTTTATTTTCTTCCACTAGGATACTAACTCCTTCAAGGCAAGGGATATATCTTATTCCTTCAACTATCGTATGTCACAACAGTAGATTTATAATAAACGATTGTATATTAGTAAGCTTTATAAAGGAAGGGAAACTAAGTTCTAACTTATGGAAAAGCAGTTTCTAGATCATTCAGTGTTAAACTTGAGAAGAGCTTCAGAGATTATTCAATCCAATCCCCTAACATTTTTGAGCAGAAGAACTTATAAGCATAGTAAACAGCCTAAAGACCAAACTAGTCAGGGAAATAGCCAAGCCTAGAACATGTCTCTCCAAGTTACAACTGCAGCCTTTGGAATCACAGTTCGTATCTCTGTTCTATCACCTATTATAACACTTTAGATAAACTATGAGATTCTACCTTCTCAACTTAAAGTTTAAAGAAAATCTAACTTATTGAGGTACTGCGAGAATTAAATCTATAAGATTTTTAAGCACAGAACATAATACATAACTTGAAAGCTAGATGCTACTAGGAGTAATAACCTATGTTGCTTCTTTTCTAGTGTTCATCTTCAGTCTACTTCTGAAATTTATTTCCAAAACTAGTGTGGTGACATCTTCAAGGATTACTGGAAATAAGTTTTAGTATCATGCCTTTATAGTGATATACTAGAAGTCAGTATAATGAGGTAACCATCCCAAATTATACTGAATATTTTTAATATCACAAAATATAGTAAAGTGATGATTCTCAAAAATAGTAATAGTAATGCAGCAGTTGACAATTTACATGTGACCAAAAATGCCATAGGTCACGAACCACTGACACAGAAAGAATTACCAAGGGTGACACAGAATCATACTGAGTATTAGACCAGGTGCTGGCAGGTAGCAGGAGGCTGAAAATGCCACCTGTTTGGTGTGTAAACAAAGTGCTATTTATTGGAACACTTCCTTCTACCTGCTTACTTACAACTTAATGGCTGCTTTGTAGTGCATAGCAAAGTTGAGCACTTGCAAATGTATAATTATGTCAGACTCAGCTTCTCAACTTGTAAGTTTAAAGAAAAGTTTATAAGTTTACAAGTTTAGTCCTACAAAACTTAAAATACTTACTGCTGTAGATCACAGCAAGTGCACTGGATTTTTTCCTAAAAACATACAAGCCAGTATAGAGCAGTTAAAAATATACACTTGCAGCTAAACTTAACACGTAGTTTAGTACACAGCAGCTAAACTTAACACATACTTTAGGCTATCCTAATGGACAGAGGTCAGAATAATAGCAGCGTATGTGTTCTAATGTATTTACCCAACAGTGACATTTGACAGTATTTTTTAAATCTTAAATATTTTTTTCAGGAACCTCTTCTCTCTCCTCTTATAGTAGAAACAATTTTGAGAAGAAACTAGCATGGTCTTGGGAAGTTACAGGCAAGATATTTAACACTTTATAAGGATTAGTAGACAAGGTAGGAGCAGTGGTAGGAGCAGTGTGTAATCCCAGTAGTCTGGCAGGCTGAACTAAGGAAGACAGATCACAAGTTTGAGTCTAGATCAGGCAACTTAGTAACTGTGACAGTTAAACTGGACTATCAGCTTTATTAGCTCAGGAACTGGCCAGAGAACTAGGGGTAACATACTTCTGGGTGTACTCTGGGAGGGCCACAGAGGTAAGACCTGAGGTCTGTGTCTGGTCCCTTGCGCCCTTCCTTTTAGGCACTATTCCCCTGCTCTGCTTCTTGGCCACCATGAACTCTGTTCCACCAAACTTTCCCACCATGTTTCCATTTTGGAGCCAGCTAACCATGGACTGACTCCTCTGAACCCTTGAGCCAAATTAAGTCTCTCTCCCCTTTTAAGTTGCAAGTGTCAGGTATTGTGTCCCAGCAATGGGAAGGCTGACTACTATAGTGACATAGTGAGACCCCGTCTCAAAAACAGACAGATAGACAGACATTAACAAAGGGCTAGGATAGCTCATTGTGAAGGCCTTGGGTTCAAACCCCAGAGAAGATGGAAGTGGAAGAATGAAGAATACTGGTCCAAAAAAAAAAAGAAAAGAAAGATAAAGGGAAAATAACACTAAAATATTTACAAAGAATTATTCATTGCCTTCAATGATAGAAGCATAAAACCACCATTTCCTTCTGGGTCCTTTCATTAAAAATGCTGACTCCTTTTGGAATTGCTTGGCAAAGGGAAACATTATCAGAAAATAAAGTTAAAATCATAAATTAGATTTAATGTTACTGTGCTATTTTTGTATTTTTCTGAATCGAGATCAGATAAACAGATGGGTTGCCTGCCTGTGTAGCTGGAAGAATAAAATGATGTTTTTCTATAAAATTTTTTAAAGAAATTTACAAATGGCTCTGATGTGAAATTGACAGACTTAGCTAAGCTGTTTGTACTATAGGAACAGATTACTGACACGAAAGTTCTAGTGCCCAAATTCCCTGGGAGATACTGCATTAAATTACGTGACTGAGAAAGATGAAAAAAAAATCAAGGGGTACTTTAAAAAAGGAAATGTTTTTTAAAATCAATGTTATTTTTTTAAAAAATTCTATTATAGAACATAAAAATAGCACTTTTTTAAATATCAAAAATTATGTGCTTTAATATCAGAAGTTAGTATTAAAATTTTGTTTTGTGCAAGGTAGTCTGGTAAAAGGTTTATCTTATTTAATCTTCACAGACACAGGGAGATATTATTGTATATAGAAAGTTGTTTCCTGCACTTTGTATGAAGATACGATAAAACCAAGCTATAAACCCAGGCTGTCTGACTTTAAAACCCAGTATTTTTCTTTTTGGTAC
The DNA here is from genome assembly GCA_004027205.1 of Ctenodactylus gundi. NCBI lineage: Eukaryota > Metazoa > Chordata > Mammalia > Rodentia > Ctenodactylidae > Ctenodactylus > Ctenodactylus gundi. The sequence continues at coordinate 80,723 of PVKB01005694.1, forward strand.
TTTTGCTAATTATCAAATTCAAGGCCTTGCACATGTCAGGCAAGTGCTCTATCACAGAGATATATACCCTTATCCCTAAAGCATAGTGTGTATGTATGTATGTACGTATGTATGTACATATTTATTTGAGACAAGGTCTTGCTCTATAGTACAGGCTGGTCCTGAATTCCCTATGTAGCCCAGGATGATTTTGCACTTCCAGCAGTCCTCCTGCCTCATTCTTCCAAGTACTGGGATTATAGGCATGCACCACCACACCGAACTTAAGCCCAGTTTTTTAACCAATGTTACATTACATTCAAAACTTGTATTAGAAATACCAGAACCTTTGAGGATTTCAACTGTTCCATAAAATTCTCTTAGAAGGCAGTAAATAGAATAAATTATTATTAAAGAAACAAAGCCTAAGTATCTGGAAAATTATCAATGTTTATTAGAATAAACATTTTTTAAGTTGTGAAATTAAACATTACATTTACATTTTAAACTAAAATTAAATATTACTTATGCTACTTATTTATTTTGAATTTGGGTATTAAATATTACTGTTTCTAATATTATTGAATATACATTAAAAATGAATGCTCTTGCTAAAGATAGTTGGTGCAAAGTATCTTCTTTATTACATTTTTGGGTAGAACTGGGGATTGAGCTCAGGCCTTTGCACTGAACTACATCCCTTGCCCTTTTTTGTTGAGATAGGGTCTCCCTCTAGTACGGATTGGTCCTGAACTAAGTATGTAGCCATAGTAGATCGAACTCACAGCAGCCTTTGCAGCAGCCTCCTGAGTGCTAGGATTATAGGCATGCGGCATTATGTGCGGCTTAAGTGGTGTTGGGGAATCAAACTCAGGGCCTTGTAATCACAAGGCAAGAGCTCTAACCACTGTGCTTTTCCTCCAGGCATCACCCCTCTTCCCCACCTCAGCCCTTTTTATTTTTTGAGAAAGGGCATTGCTCAATCACTACACTGCCTGGGCTAGGCTCAAACTTTCAAATCTGCCTCAACCTTCCAGAGCACTGGCGTTACAGGTATGTATCAACACATCCAGTTTAAATTATTTCAAAATCTAAGAAATAAAACTCTGTCTTCAGCAAGAATGTTTACCTTTAAGATCTTTCTCCAAATTATAAACTTATATTTATGCAATTTACATTAAATCCAATTGGTTACTTTGACACAATGGTATAAATTATTTCACAAACTGATTTTTCAGATATTTAAAATTTATGATATAAAATGACTATAAATCAATCTCACCTTTCATCAAATGTATTTGAATATTATTTTCTCTATCACTCAAGAAGGCTACTTTTCATTATTGAGTAATACATATTTAAAAGCCTTGGGGCTGGAGGAATGGCATAGCAATTGAAGAGCTTTCGATTCCCCAGCACCCTGTAAGCAGGGCATGGTGGCACATATCTGTAATCCCAGCACTCAGGAGGCTGAGACAGGAGGATTGCAATGAGTCCACGGCCAGCTTGGGCTTGACAGTGAGTTCAGGACCAGCCTGGCCTACAGAGCAAGACCCTGTCTCAAAAATAAATAAATGGAAAGTCTCAGTAATTATGATCAGAGCCTCTTACATGTTCTTTAGGCAAGATAAATAAGAGCCAATCTTATTCAATTCACTATAGGAATTTAATATTACTGGTTTTTAAGTCTATAACATTTCTCCAAAATAAGATTCTGAATGAAAATTCCTATAAAAACCTAGTATTTGAGTACTGAAAAAAATCACAAAGTAGGACACATACTGTATAATTCCACTTAGATGCAGTGCCTAGAATAGTCAAATCCCTAAGACAGAAAGTAGAAGGACAGCTGCCAGGGACTTGGAGAGGAGGAAAATGGAGCGACTGTTCATGGGTGCAGGCTCAGTTCATGAAGGTAAAAAGGTTTCTGGAGACAGATCAGATGGCGACAGCTGCACAACATACATGAACTCAAAACTGAACATTTAAAGTTAAAATGGCAACATTTATTACACACACACACATGCATATACATATAAGCAACAAAAGCAAACCAGTGGCTGGCTCTTTATTTTGGTTTGTAGCCTACTGGCCCTCAGCTAACATGACTTTGTAAGCCTCAGGGCTTCTGTTTCATGTGCTTTAGAAGGCAACAATTACGCCATGGTACATATTATGGTTGTGGGGTTATTATGGGTATCAAACTCGGTATCACAGATTTTACCCACAATAAAGTCTATGAAAATAATACAAGTTCATGTTTATAGCACTTTTTTTTAACAAGGCAGTTGAACTCAACATCTATTTACATTACATCTATTACATTACATGAAAGGCATGAGTCCCAGAGGCCATCAGGGGACTCACATGCAGAATACTTACTTACACACCTGCATTTGCTTCAAGAACAACCTCTAAATTATTATTTTAAAGAAAAAAGTTAACATTAATTCTAGAATTTAAAAATATACATTGAGGGAATTAAAAAATGTATGTATCCATGTGTTATCAACCATGAGGTGTTAGTATAGAAAACAGGAACTTTCATCAAGATCATGAAACCTTTCTATTATAGAAAAGAAGAATAAAATACTATTAGAGAAACTTAATTGGTAATTTTTTAAAACCTAGCTGTCTCTTACTTCAAAGATACTAGGAAAGACTTTTACAGGAGGATGGGCCAAACCTCCAAAAAAGACACAGCTTTTATGTAAAAAGCCAGAATTAGAAAGTCAGCAAGAAAGAAATCTGTCCTTATTCCAGGACAAAAAGATTTCTACAAAGAATATCTAAGAGAATCCATACAAAATTAGCACTAATAAGAGTTCACCAGGGATGTTTAAGGTCAATATTATAAAATCAATATACAAAAATCAATCAGTGAAAATCAATAATAACCAATTTAGAACGTAACAGAGACAAGATCCTACTTACAATTGTAACAAAAACTATAAAGTACTTAGGAACCAATGAGTGAATAAAAATATACAATTATAACAACATATACTGAATATATATCAATCATATTTATTATAATTCAGTATTGTAAAGATGGTAGTTTCCCATGGATTCATTTATGATTTATTCATTCATTCAAACCAATTTCAAAGCCCTTATAGTGTTTTTCATGAAAAACTGATTCTAAAATTTATACAGAAGAGCAAAATACCATAAATGACTAAAATAACTTTGAAGAACAAAGCAGGGGAAACCTGGAATTGACACCTGATTAAACAAATGGACCAAGGGAACAAAAGAATCTAAAAATGAAATATGTATCTTACAGAGGTTGAATTTTTCAGATAGGCTATCGGACAAATATTGCAGAAAAAAAACACTCTTTATTTGTATGGAAAAATAATGTTCCTTGTAACAGACAAAAATAAACTTCAAGGGATTAGAGATACGAATCCAAAAGTACATTATAAAAACCACTAGAAAAAATCTGGCAGACTATTTTTCTGATTTCGGAGGCAGAAAAAAGGTCTTCCAAACCACAAGCAACAATAAAATGAAAAAAGTGAAAGGATAAACAAAAGATCAAGAGAATTTATATGCAATACAAATAACTGCCAATACCAAGAATGTTCAGACCCAAAAAAAGCAAGTATCAGAGCCATGGACAAAGTTAACAAACAGGCAAGTCACAGAAGAGAAATCCCAAGCAGCCAAAAAACGTATGAGACCACAGTCAAACCTTTCAGTGAGAAGGGAAACGCACATTACTCAGCACTGAGATACCATTTCAAAAGATGACAAAATTTTTTGTTATCGTACTGGAAGTGAATCCAAAGCATGCATACTGAGCTACACCTCTTTTTTTATTTTGAGACAGGTCTCACTAAATTGTGTAGCTGGGGTCTAACTTGTGATCCTCCTACCTGAGCCCATTAGAATGCTGAGATTACAGGCATATGACACCATGCCCGGTGACAAAAATGTGAAAGTCTGAAATACCAAGAGGAAAAGAAAATGGACTCACGTTCTAATGTGAATGTAAATTAAACAAACACTTCAGGTGAAGATGCTTACAATACAATTCCACTTTTGAAAAACAATTTATGGAAACTTACTTAGACACAAGAAAGACAAGTATAATTCACTGCAAATATTAGAAATGCAATTTATCGCCATCAATCGAATGAGTTAATAAACCAGTACATTCATACAACAGCAGCCAGTGGGTACCCGCACGTCTCAAAAACTTAAAACTGAGTGAAAAAGCAAGTTAGAAGATGGTCCCGTTTGCATTTTTTAAATTTGCAAAACTACAAGTTTTGTAGATACATAAGTATTTGGTAACAGTGTAAAATTATCTGGGAGAACGATAAATGCCATACTTAGAAGAAGAGGGACCTCCAAGGAGGCAGAGAGCAGACTGAGCGTAACAGGCATCTGCCCTGTCCTCTGGACAGACAGCTGCAGGTGTGCTGATACACTCTTCAGATCTTGGATAACTGGGTTATGAGTCAAGAATACTGATTTTCTATACTTTTTCATATTTGAAACATTTTATAACATAAGCTTCCTTAAAAGGAAGTACCTTTTCTGTGGTGCTGAGGATCAAGGCCAAAACCTTCACAATGAGCTACATCCCCAGCAAATTTTTAGTTTTAGTTTTGAGATAAGGTCTTGCTAAGTTGCTCAGGCTGGGCTTGAACCTGCTATCTTCCTGCCTCAGCCTCCCAGAATGCCAGGATTACACTGTACTACCTGGACTGGTTAAAAGGAAATAAAATTTTAAAAAAGAAGGTGCAGTATTAATAAAAACACATCTCACAAAGTTAAAAAATCAAGCCAAAGAAACAAACATGTAGATGATACCATTCACATGCTATGTGAAACAATTTTACACTGAGCATGGCAGTGCATGCCTACAATCCTACCTATATGGTAATCTGAGGCAAGAGGATTATAAATTCAAGGTCAGACTTGGTGAGTCCTTGTCTCAAAAACAGATTTTTGGGGGAATGGAGGAATAGCACATTGGTTAGAGCACTTTCCTACCAAACACAAGGCCTGATTCCCCAGCACCATATAAATTGAAAGTTGGTGCATGCCTTTAATTCTAGCACTCAAGAGGCTGACTTAGGACGAGTGTCACGTATTCAAAGTCAGCCTGGATTACAGAGTGAGACCCTGTCTCAAAAAAAAAAAAAAAGACTTTGTTTTAGGTACGTACATATTAGTAATTGTATACACTTTATCTGTAGTATGATTTTCTAGGAGTGGGGACAGTGTTCATGCATGTTGGCTCTCTGCCCAGAGTCTAGGGATGGCCCCGGATCTTGCTATGTTGCCCAGGCTGGCCTCAAATTTGTAATCCTCCTGCTTCAGCCTCCACAGCAGCTGGGACTACAGGCCTGCTAATATTATTATTATTCTTTTTAAAATCTGAAATAAATTTTGCATTTGCTAAAGTTTGATACTGGGTAGTTTTTTTTTAAATTACATTTAGGCATGTAAATACATGTATAAGTAACTACAATAACAAAGAATAGTGGAGCTAATATTTGAGCAGTTACGACACAGTTGGCACTTACAAGCGTTTGCACATACAGTCCTAAAATAATCCTACAAGGCATATTCTATTACTACCCTCATTTTATAGCTGAAGAGTAGAGCAGAGAAGTTGGTGCAAGATTATAGTAAGTATATAAACTAAGAAGACACCTAGTGTTCCTGTTCCAACGTCTACAGCTTTGTATCTGTGTTACTATAACATTCTTTGCTCTTTTATTTTGACAGTATTTCACTGAAATGGCCTTTAATCTACAATTATAAATATACATATAAATATACATTCATCTACATAGCTCAAAATAGTTAAAGATGGGCATTTTAGGACTGCCTTTTAAAAAGCAGCATCCCATCTACTCCAATTTACTAACTTACATGTTCAAGTTTTTGTATTTTTAAAGATTTCATAGTCAAAATATTATTTCTCCAATATCCCTAAGATAATATATATTGATGGAATCCTAGGTAACTTATATGGAGAAGCATTCAATGTAATTTAATCCTCTCACAGTCAAGACAAAATTCTTACTTACCTTCAAGTCTGAAAACTCATCAAAAGTTGGGTTTTTTTGGGGGGGTGTTGTTTTGATATGGTCTCACTATGTAGCCCAGGCTAGCTTTGAACACATAGCAATCCTCCTGCCTTACCCTCTGGAGTGCTGGAATTACAGGTATGTGTCACCATGCCCAACTCATATGGCTCTGGGGAATCAAACTTAGGGCTTTGTATTTGCTAGGCAAACACTATAACCACTGTGCCATTCCTCTAGCCCCTCAGTAAGATTTTAGCAAGCAACTCTGGCAAGAACTTTAACAAAATTCCAATTATTCTTTTTTGATCTCTAATTATGAGCTGGCTTATTTTCAAAAAATTTCATTACAATAATATATCATTTGTGTAGGTCTATTTATACCACAAACCAAACAGGAAACTCACTTAGTCATCACATATGAGCACTGACTATATGCTAACTCCATACCTATGTCCCCAAGTACCAATGCTACCATTTCTTTAAAAATCCCTTTTTCTCATCTACAAAAGCACATTCTCACTACCATTTATTAATCTAGAGACTATGTATTCAAAAAATAAAGTTCTTGTTTGCAAAGATTTTACAAGTAGAGGAAAAAATACAAGTGAAAAACAGTTATCTATAACACATAAATAAAGGCATTTAAAAGGTATTAGAAAAACTAAGTGTAGAGGAAGACGGAAAGGTAGCTGGAACACTTTCAGAACAGGAAACCTTGGAACACAGTAAACAGGAGAAATCTACGTAGAATACTCTTAAGAAAACTTGCTTTAAAAAGAAGAGAGAGTGATATCCGTAGGTATAGATTCCAGAGAAGAACTTAGGATGGGTGAGGGAAATACATAGCATTAATTCCTCTAAACTTTTTTTCTTGACTGAACTTCTCTCTTAAGACTAAATCTCAAATCTGGGCTCATGGTACCAGACTATAATCTGAGGACTTTAGGATGC